>SJYX01023336.1:0-13467 GCA_006410675.1 Oreotragus oreotragus | reverse complement strand
AAAAGGCTAGGAAAGTAATATCTATCAATGTAAAGGTAAAGCAAGCATATCTTGGAGATATTGTGAGTTTAGTCCAAACCACCAAAATAAAGCAAATATCTCAAAAAATGAGTGGCACAATTGTATTGGCTTCCCAATGCATGTGCAGGTTATGTTTATACTATAAATTAGTCTACTGTATGCAGTAGTATTATATATATTAAAAAATGTACATACCTTTATTTACAAAATACCTTCTTGACAAAAAATATTAACTATCATCTGAATCTTTAGTGAGCCTTAATCTTTTTGCCTCAGTGTTGATGGTTGCTAACTGATCAGGATGATGGTTACATAAGTTGAGAGCGTCTGTGACAATTTTTAAAAATAAGGCAATAATGATGTTTGCCATATTGACTGACTTTTCTTTCATGAACAATTCCTCTGTAGCACTCAGTGCTCTTTGATAGCATGTTACCCATAGTAGAAATTCTTTCAAAACTTGAGTCAGTCTCCTCAGACACTACTGATGTTAGTGCAACATGGTTTATATAATATCGTAAATTTTTCACTATAATTTCAGCAGTCTTTACATATCTTCACCAGGAGAGGCTTCCACTTCAAGAAACCACTTTCTTTACTCATCCATAGGAAATGACTCCTCATCCATAAAAGTTTTATCATGAGATTATAAAAATTCATTCATATATTCAGACTCTACTACTGATTGTAATTTCTACCACATCAGAAATTACTTTCTCCCTGAAGTCTCGAACTTTTCAAAGTCAGTAATGAGGATTGGAGTCAACTTTTTCCAAACTCTTATTAATATTGATACTTCAATCTCTTCCCATGTATCATGAATGCGTTAATGGCTTCTGGAATGATAAACCCTTTCTAGAAGCTTTTCAGTTTCTTTTGCCCAAATATGTCAGAGGACTTACTGTCTGTCATAACTTTAGTCTTCTAAAAATGAAACTTGAACCAATTATACAGAGTGAAGTAAGCGAGAAAGAAAAACACCAATACAGTACACTAACACATATATATGGAATTTAGAAAGATGGTAATGAGGACCCTGTATGCAAGACAGCAAAAGAGACACAGATGTGTAGAGCGGACTTATGGACTCTGAGGGAGAAGGAGAGGGAGAGGGAGAGGGTGGGATGATTTGGGAGAATAGCATTGAAATATGTATACTATCATGTAAAAAAAAAAAAAACAAATAAATAAATAAATGTTAAAAAAAAGGTATTTATTAAATAACAAAGTTTGAAAGCACAAATTACTCCCTGATATCTGGACTGCAGAATGGATGTTGTGTTAATAGGCATGAAAACAACATTAATTCATTGTACATCTCCATCAGAGCTCTTGGATCACCTGGTGCCAATAAACAGTAATATTTCAAAAGAAATATTTTTTTCTTGAACCGTAAATCTCAACACTGGGATTGAAATACACACGAAAGCATATTGTAAACAGATATGCTGTTATCCATGCTTTGTTGTTCCATTTATATAGCATGGACAGAGTAGAATTAGCATATTTCTTAAGGATCCTAGGATTTTTCAAAATTGAAAATAAGCATTGGCTTCAGCTTAAAGTCAGTAGCTGCTTCAACTCCTAACAAGAAAGTCATCCTAGCCTTTGAAGATTTGAAACCAGATATTGACTTCTGCCCAGCTATGAAGATCCGAGATGACATTTTCTTCCAATATAACGCTGTTTTGTCTACACTAAACATATGTTATTTTGTGTAGCCCCTTAATTAATGATCTTAGCTAGGTTTTCTGGATAATTTGCTACAGCTTTTACTTTACACTTGTTGATCCATTTTGTACTTTTATGTTATGACAATGGCTGCTTTCCTTAAACCAAATGAACCAATATTTGCAAGCTTTAAACTTTTCTTCTGCATCTTCTTCACCTCTCTCAGCATTTATAGAGTTGAAAAGATTTAGGATCTTGCTATAGATTAGGCTTTGGGTTAAAGGAATGTTGGGAGTGGATTGATCTTCTATACAGATTATTACGGCTTTCATCATGTCTGCAGTAAGGCTTTCACTTTCTTATCATGTGTGTCTTCACCGGAGTAGCACTTCAAATTTCCTTCGAGAACTTTGCATTCACAATTTGATGAATTCTTTGGCACAAAGAAATTTAGCTTAAGATTATCTGGGCTTTTGACATTCCTCCCTCACTAAACTCAGTCATTTCTAGGTTTTGATTGAAAATGAGAGATGAGTGACTCTTTCATTTGAATACATAGGCAACACTGTAGGGTTATTAATTGGCCTAATTTCAATGTTTTTCTGTCTCAGGGATTACAGAGGACCAGAGAGGGAGAGAAAGAGACAGAGAAAGAGAAGTGGATGGGGAACAGCCAGTTTGGGGAGCAGTCAGAACACACACATTTATCAATTATTTGCCATCTTATCTATTAATAGGTATGGTTTGTGACTTCTGTAAACAAATGCTGAGCGCCAAAGAATTGATGCTTTTGAACTGTGGTGTTGGAGAAGACTCTTGAACATCCCTAGGACTGCACGGAGATACAACCAGTCCATTCTGAAGGAGATCAGCCTTGGGATTTCTTTGGAAGGAATGATGCTAAAGCTGAAACTCCAGTACTTTGGCCACCTCATGCAAAGAGTTGATTCATTGGAAGACTCTGATGCATGGAGGGATTGTGGGCAGGAGGAGAAGGGGACGACAGAGGATGAGATGGCTGGATGGCACCATTGACTCGATGGACTTGAGTCTGAGTGAACTCCGGGAGTTGGTGATGGACAGGGAGGCCTGGCATGCTACAATTCATGGGGTCGCAGAGAGTCGGACACGACTGAGTGACTGAAATGAACTGAACTGAACTGAACTGAAACAAATGCAGCAGTAAGGTAAAGATGATTAAACAAAGATAACCATAAAAATGCAATGACAGTGAAAAAAGTTTGAAGTATGGTGAAAATTACCAAAATGTGACACAGAGACAGGAAATGAGCAAAGGCTGTTGGGAAAATAGTGCCGATAGATGATAGATGCAGGGCTGCCACAAACATGTAACTCATAAAAATGCAACATATCTGAAGTGTAATAAAATAAATTATGTCTGAAATATTAAGCACATAAGAAAATGCAACTTAACAGTTTATGAGATAATAATCTGGAAAAGGATAAGCAATTTGGTCCAATAAAATCACATGAATTTACTGCTGAAGCTTAGTTTTTTTCCATTTACTAGTATCCAATGGACGGAGTAGCCTGGTGGGCTGCATTCCATGGGGTCGCTAACAGTTGGACAGACTGAGCGACTTCACTTTCACTTTTCTCTTTCATGCATTGGAGAAGGAAATGGCAACCCACTCCAGTATTCTTGCCTGGAGAATCCCAGGGATGGGGGAGCCTGGTGGGATGCCGTCTGTGGGGTCACACAGAGTCGGACATGACTGAAGTGACTTAGCAGCAGCAGCAGCAGCAGCAGTTGTTAAATCTTAGGCAATTTAACTTCTCTGAGCCTCACTTTAAAATATACTGAGGAAAGAATGCCTAACTTTAAATATTTTGTCAGGACCATTAAAATAATCAATAAAATGCCTAGTGTGGTGATAGCAGTTAATGCTAAGTAAATTTTATTTTATTCCAGATAGAGTTTACTACTATATAGGTATCATGCAAGAAATCCAAGGAAAATTCAATGTTTTGAGTTTAAATAAAACTAAATAAGGAAAGAAAAGTTATTACAATGATGAGTATTTCAATATTACCTTATCCTAATAACAAAAATTGCATAAATGACACAGAGAACAATATTGAGTTTCTCTTTCACAATATGTCTCTAAAAGGCTAGTTTAAATTATTAAACTTACATTAAATGTTAATCAGGTTAAGTATTGATTGAATGCCTCACTAAAGAAAATTATTTAATTATATTAAAATTAATTAAAATAAAAATTTGATTGATCAAATACTTTATTTTTTTACTTCATTCTTTTCTCTACAGTTTGATCTTGAGTCAAATCACAGCCTTAGGATCCTAACTCTACCAAAGGAGATTTTTTTTTTTAACTGCTATTTCATAGAAACAAATTCAAAAGTATGTTCAGAATTTAGAGTCTTTTTATTCTATTCTATTGCTTCTCTCATGGCTGTGTGTTATGACTGCTAAAAATGAAGAAATCTAGATTTCCAATGCAAGGTCCAGTTTTTGTTTTTTTTTTTAATGCTCCAAGTTAACCAAGGTATGACAAGAACTATCCAGCTGAGGCAGTGCAATTGTCTGATGCAAGATCCAGATTGCAGTAGGATGTGTGATTGTCAAGAACCAATAGGGTTTCTTTTTTGAAAATTTTAATTGATTTTTTAATTGGAGGAAAATTGCTTTAAATGTTGTATTGGTTTCTTCCATACATGATTATAAACATACATATATATATATATATATATATATATATATATATATCACCTCCCTCTTAAGCCTCTGTCCCCTCCCACCATCTCATCCCTCTAGGTAATCACAGAGCCCCAGGCTGGGCTCCCTGTATTACACAGCAAATTCTAGCCAGTTATATATTTGACACGTAGTAGTGTATATATGTCAGTGCTACTTTCTCCATTCACCCCTTTCCTTCCCCCACTGTTTCCACAAATCCATTCTTTATATCTGCATAGGATTGCTTTCAAGCAATAGTTCATCATATCTCATTTAGGGTGTTTTGCATTAGCTAGCTACAAAGCTAATGTAAAAGGAAATTGGGCTGTCTGGTAATATTTCTGTGACACACTTTACAACTTTCACACATAAACACTTATACACACACACATACATTCATATACATTTTACCAAATGCACACCCATTTGGCTTCTAAAATGACTGGGTCAGGATGGGTGCCAACATCATACAGTAACTTGGGCACCAGTGTTGGTGCCTGATCCCCTGGCCAGGCTCTCCTCTGCCCTGCAGCAAACTGCCTGGTTAGGGGGTATGCAGGTATTTTTAACTTTGCTTACCAGATGGCCTCAATAAATGTTATTTCACTGCATTAGACACATTTCAATAATGTTCATAGCTGAGGATAGGAGTCTGGATTTCAGAAGCTTTGGTTCCAGAAGGACTTCGATTCATTAACCCGTTTTCCTCACACTTCCCCAGATAACTTTTTGTGCTGCATATCAAACATAGCCAACATATTTGTGTGCGAGTAAAGAGAGAAGAGACATCACCAGACATATTGATATAAAATGCTATTGTTGGCTGAGTCAAAATGACTTGTTTATCATTAAATTTCCATTCTGATGACAGCCAAAACAAATAAAATGTGCTCTAACATGACCAGATGTCCCTAATGTCTAACATTTGAATAAACTTTTCCTCATTGATGCATATAAAAATGCATTCATTTACAGACACACACACATATTTCTTTAAATTAATCTTCTTATTGTACTAGAAGCTCCATGAGGACAAAGATTTGTGCATTGTTGCATTCTGACATTTAACACAGTGTTTGGTGTAATATGTACATGATAAATAATATCAAAAATAGTCAACATAATTCATAGATGTATTCTAGTGTAGCAGCCACATAAAATTTTGTTGGTGTATTAAGTCACTCGCTCAGTCATGTCCGACTCTGCGATCCCATGGACTGTAGACCACCAGACTCCATCCATGGGATTCTCCAGGCAAGAATACTGGAGTGGGTTGCTATTTCTTTCTCCAGGGGATCTTCCTGACCCCGGGATCTAACCGAGGTCTCCCGCATTGCAGGCACACGCTTTAACCTCTGAGCCACCAGGGATATATTATCTATGATAATTTTCCCAATACAATAGCACATTGGAGATATTTCAACAAAGGCAGTACAGTCTGCAAAGTCCAAGAAATCTACTATCGGGCCCTTTACTGAAAAAGTTTGCGAATCCATTTCCTAAAGGCCCAATCTTTAAATTTATATACATAAATATGCATTAAAAGATTACTCTTATTGAATACACTTTTGTAATTTCTGGCTAGTATAATAACACTAGAAACAAAAATAAATGGTGGAAAGATGCAGAGTAAGATAAAATTATGAGACAATATTGTGATTTTTTCAGATAAAAATTAATTATAAAATTAGAAGTTTCATGATAGTGACCAAATTACTTAATTCATTTGCAATATATTTTTGAGTGCATACTGTTCACCAGATGTTGTAATGATACAAAATAATTTGTTTTAATAAAAACTTGAGGAGATTGTGATTTACCTTTTTATTCTTTTCCCATCATTTTCTTTAGCCTAGACTACTGCAATGACTCTTCAACTTCCTCTAACTTTGTTCTTTCCCAAAGCGTATACTCTACTACTAATCAGGTTATTTTCCTATTTTTTGGTGGTTACTCATTTTTACTTGGCATAAAGCCCACCATAAACTGTGTATTACAAAGCCCTTCATCATATGGGTCATTCCAAGACCCTCTCGAGGTAGGTATATAGATAAGTGGTAAGAGCCATGAGCTGTGGAGTCACCTCTTTTGGATTCAAACTTGATTCTACCTCTAACTAACTGTATGAATTTGGCCAACTTAACTACCCCTTTTCCGCCCTTGTTCCTTTATCCATAGATTGGGAATAGCAATTGTAACTATATAGAATGTTATTAAAAAGTAAAGAATTTATATAATGTATAGAGAAAAATGTTTGGGTCATAGTGAATGTGATAAACTAGGCTATGTTTACATGATAAATTTTCAGCCTTTTCATTCATATTCTCTACCCCAGGTTTGCTCCTATAATACTAAATGAGCCAGGCCTAGGAATGTGAGACCCTTTCTTTGCAATGCTGTCTTTGACGTTGCCAGTCCTCTTCTGATGTGGCCTGGCTATGTCCTACTTTCACTTTGGATCCCTGTGAAGAATTGTGAAGGATCTGAGATTTTACTCTATTTGTAGTTAAGCAAGTTAGTCTCCACAGTTTCATGGGTATTGACTGAAAACAAAATTCTTGAGTTAGGGATAAAGAATGCTATTACTCATGGTAATAGCAGTTGCAGAGTTTTGGTTATGGTTTTGCTGGGTTCTCTAAGCCCGATTCCAACAGGGTGATGCAAAGAGGGTCAAGCAACACCTGTACATGCAGTGGGTTACCTTACAGAAGGGCAACCCTGAATTTAGAGAAGTTGATTTCTATAATCGTCTGCCTTTTTTTCACCAAAGAAGACACTGTATATTCCAACACTATAGGAAAACCTGTCCTTTGTTCTGGAGTGAAACACTTGTTATATCTCCCAAGGATATTCACAGTTCATATATCTGTGAAAAGATAGTTGAGGAAAAAGTGCTCGGTGTTTCTGCTAGCAAGTGGTTTAGAAATGCAAGAATGACATGGTACATTGATATCCTTATAGTCTCAGCTAGAATTCTTTTACTATGTAGACCATGTAAACTGTAAGCTCCTCGAAGACAGATCTCTGTACTTCTTACTTATTCCAATGTCCAGCATAGATCTTCGAATATAGTAGGCACTAAAATTTTTTAATAAATTAGAGTCCAGTGTAAATGGTGTTATTTTTATTCATACTGTTACTATCATAAAGAGTTGTACAATAAAATTTAAAAACACATCTCATTCGTATGAGCAACAACTTATAAATACTTTAGCATCATGCATACTTCATGAAAAATGTGTGCAAAGTATATACAGAAGTCTATACAATTATTTTAGTGAAGCAAAGAAAGATTTTGGTATACAAATCTAGATGCATAAAGATGGGAATATTACAGGCTTTCAACTGCAATGAGAAAACTAGGATTTTATTTGCGTCTTTGCAGTTTAAGCTATATGCTCTCAGATAAAAAGTGGAAATCTTCATGACTTTTTATGCATTTATTCAACAACAATTTACTGACATCCTAGTAGGTTCCAGGTCCTTTTTCACTAGTAATTGTCTCTATTAATCAACCCCTTTTATTAAGAGTGGTCTTTTACAGCAAACTTGTAATTGATAAAAATAAATCAATTGCTATTTCTAAGCTCGGTGACCATTTAGGCAGAATGTTAGTGTCTTCATAGTAATATATTTATACCTAATAATGTGTTTATACATAATAAGGCATTTATACATAATAATATATATACTATATGTAATGCGATATGTACACTATATGAATCATATCATATTCATATAATTAAAATAATTCTACTCTTATAAATAAGGAGTGATTCACATTACAAAATTTGGTATTAATGTTGATCCTCAAAGCTAACCAAGGCAGATATTTATAAAACTCAAAAATTGTATAAGTTTGAATTATTTTAATAAAGGCTATAGCTGTATACAGCATTATTTCCCACTGTGGATACAGCCTCCTAAAAAAATGTGATTAATTAATTATTTTACACCACACAGCTAAATGATAATGTTCAGTATTGGTATAATCATCGGACCCCTGGACGAGATAGTCTCATTATCACTTCCAATGAAATAGCACTTCAGTATTCTGCAAGATTGCCATTACTGTCAAGGATCGTTGGGTGGTGTTTACAAATAGTTAACCAGCCTTCTTCACAGCTGTTCAAAATTGAGGGCTCATGAACACTTATGCAAGCACAGTAAAATCTTATAAGCACAGATGAGCAGGAAGAATGGTAGTACACCAAATGCATAACAAATAAGAATTTTAATTCATCTCATCATGAAAACAATAAGACATGAAGAAAGAGAGGACAGAGGCCTTGGGTACCCAGAATTAGAGACTTAACTTGGATCAACAGTGCCTGTCAGACTTAATGAAAATTGTTTATAAACACAAATTTGACATATTTTAGAGCTGAATATAAGACACACTACTCAAGATTTTATTCTAGTTGTGTTGCTAATGTTCAAGGATATTCATAATTTAATCATTGCTTTGACAATGGGATATCTAGGCCACAAGGCATTTAGAACTTGTATAATTAGTTTCTGGAATATTGGAAATTGCAGAATACTGGACTACTTCAGTATAATTCCAACACTGGAATATTTCACACACCATATTTTCAGTTCAGTTCAGTCGCTCAGTCGTGTCCGACTCTTTGCGACCCCATGAATTGCAGCACGCCAGGCCTCCCTGTCCATCACCATCTCCCGGAATTCACTCAGACTCACGTCCATCGAGTCCGTGATGCCATCCAGCCATCTCATCTTAGGTCATCCCCTTCTCCTCCTGCCCCCAATGCCTCCCAGCATCAGAGTCTTTTCCAATGAGTCAACTCTTCTCATGAGGTGGCCAAAGTACTGGAGTTTCAGCTTTAGCATCATTCCTTCCAAAGAAATCCCAAGGCTGATCTCCTTCAGAATGGACTGGTTGGATCTCCTTGCAGTCCAAGGGACTCTCAAGAGTCTTCTCCAACACCACAGTTCAAAAGCATCAATTCTTCGGCGCTCAGCTTTCTTCACAGTCCAACTTTCACATCCATACATGACCACAGGAAAAACCATAGCCTTGACTAGGCAGACCTTAGTCGGCAAAGTAATGTCTCTGCTTTTGAATATTTTAGAAACTACTTAATACTCTCCTAAGATATGATTATTCAATTTATTTTTGTGTGTGAAATATACAGACCAAAATCCTTAGGTAATCATACTTTTCTAGTAATCGATTATAAAAAGAACTGAGTGGCAAAATAGAAATTATTTTGTGATTTTAGAGCTAAATTTAACCTCCTCACATTAGATAAAAGTGAGATAAACTTCAATCTTACCCCAAAACCCAAACATAGTAAGTGTCAGCTGAGGTTTTCTACACCTTAGTCTAGTTATATCCATCTGTCATTACTTCTTCAGAGAAAGGTCATTCTGTAAGTTAGAATCAAAAACATAAAATTTGAGGAAATTAAACATATGAATCAATGTGCCATAAACAAACCCAGCCTGGATATAAAGTTTCCAAAAAGCAAGGGATCTTAATATTCCAGAACTCCTAATTCCTTTTCATATTCATTTGATGACTGTGGCACATTCATGCTGAGGAAGATTTAGTAGATGAGGTCAAACACTAAGATTTTATCTAGATATCTTAGAAATAATGACAGAAAAGTCTTAATTTTGAAGAGTAATAAGCAAGCAAATATTTATCCAAATATTAGCTTTATTTTGCAGATTTTTTTCTCAGTCACTAAACTTATTTCTTTAATTTCATGAAAGGTAAATGGTAAGAATTAGCATACTTTTGTAAGTAATTTTATTTAATTTTGTTTAGCCAGAAAAAGTCAGTAGACTTTTCTCTGACCCTAAACTAAGCCTCATTGTGCCTGCAAACTAATCAATATTAGTTTGTATTTTTAATACTATACACAAATTGCAATGTTAATTCTAATGCATTTAATACATTGAATTTATTTAGCTCTATCCAACTGTATCACTCTTTGCTACTTAACATAATGTCATTAATTTAATACCTTAAGAGCCTGGGTTTATAAAGAAAATATTATTGGCCTTTATCCTTCCCACAGAATGAAGTATAAATTTATATTAAAAAAAAACTTTCAAGTTTTTGTTCATGCATTTACCTCATATGTTATAGTTCCTGCTATTCTCCAACATAGTCTGTTACATATAGGCAAAAGGATTTACTAAGTCTAAATAGTTAGATTATTCAATTGGTCAACAAGCATGTATAACATAACAATTATAACAGTGGTTAGATTATGTAAAATAACATATATCAATTAAACAGATATGTAAATTTTCATTGTCATTAACACAGTATAATATTAAGTACAGTACTTACTATAATGTAAGTTATTTAATAGACACTGAAGGAGATATGGGAACATGATGTAATTACTTTCTGAAACTACATTTATATTCAATGAAAGCCTTAGCCACATTAGAATGAGATGTGTATAAGAGACAGAAATAGCACTTCAGTATTCTGCAAGATTGCCATTACTGTCAAGGATCGTTGGGTGGTGTTTACAAATAGTTAACCAGCCTTCTTCACAGCTGTTCAAAATTGAGGGCTCATGAACACTTATGCAAGCACAGTAAAATCTTATAAGCACAGATGAGCAGGAAGAATGGTAGTACACCAAATGCATAACAAATAAGAATTTTAATTCATCTCATCATGAAAACAATAAGACATGAAGAAAGAGAGGACAGAGGCCTTGGGTACCCAGAATTAGAGACTTAACTTGGATCAACAGTGCCTGTCAGACTTAATGAAAATTGTTTATAAACACAAATTTGACATATTTTAGAGCTGAATATAAGACACACTACTCAAGATTTTATTCTAGTTGTGTTGCTAATGTTCAAGGATATTCATAATTTAATCATTGCTTTGACAATGGGATATCTAGGCCACAAGGCATTTAGAACTTGTATAATTAGTTTCTGGAATATTGGAAATTGCAGAATACTGGACTACTTCAGTATAATTCCAACACTGGAATATTTCACACACCATATTTTCAGTTCAGTTCAGTCGCTCAGTCGTGTCCGACTCTTTGCGACCCCATGAATTGCAGCACGCCAGGCCTCCCTGTCCATCACCATCTCCCGGAATTCACTCAGACTCACGTCCATCGAGTCCGTGATGCCATCCAGCCATCTCATCTTAGGTCATCCCCTTCTCCTCCTGCCCCCAATGCCTCCCAGCATCAGAGTCTTTTCCAATGAGTCAACTCTTCTCATGAGGTGGCCAAAGTACTGGAGTTTCAGCTTTAGCATCATTCCTTCCAAAGAAATCCCAAGGCTGATCTCCTTCAGAATGGACTGGTTGGATCTCCTTGCAGTCCAAGGGACTCTCAAGAGTCTTCTCCAACACCACAGTTCAAAAGCATCAATTCTTCGGCGCTCAGCTTTCTTCACAGTCCAACTTTCACATCCATACATGACCACAGGAAAAACCATAGCCTTGACTAGGCAGACCTTAGTCGGCAAAGTAATGTCTCTGCTTTTGAATATTTTAGAAACTACTTAATACTCTCCTAAGATATGATTATTCAATTTATTTTTGTGTGTGAAATATACAGACCAAAATCCTTAGGTAATCATACTTTTCTAGTAATCGATTATAAAAAGAACTGAGTGGCAAAATAGAAATTATTTTGTGATTTTAGAGCTAAATTTAACCTCCTCACATTAGATAAAAGTGAGATAAACTTCAATCTTACCCCAAAACCCAAACATAGTAAGTGTCAGCTGAGGTTTTCTACACCTTAGTCTAGTTATATCCATCTGTCATTACTTCTTCAGAGAAAGGTCATTCTGTAAGTTAGAATCAAAAACATAAAATTTGAGGAAATTAAACATATGAATCAATGTGCCATAAACAAACCCAGCCTGGATATACAGTTTCCAAAAAGCAAGGGATCTTAATATTCCAGAACTCCTAATTCCTTTTCATATTCATTTGATGACTGTGGCACATTCATGCTGAGGAAGATTTAGTAGATGAGGTCAAACACTAAGATTTTATCTAGATATCTTAGAAATAATGACAGAAAAGTCTTAATTTTGAAGAGTAATAAGCAAGCAAATATTTATCCAAATATTAGCTTTATTTTGCAGATTTTTTTCTCAGTCACTAAACTTATTTCTTTAATTTCATGAAAGGTAAATGGTAAGAATTAGCATACTTTTGTAAGTAATTTTATTTAATTTTGTTTAGCCAGAAAAAGTCAGTAGACATTTCTCTGACCCTAAACTAAGCCTCATTGTGCCTGCAAACTAATCAATATTAGTTTGTATTTTTAATACTATACACAAATTGCAATGTTAATTCTAATGCATTTAATACATTGAATTTATTTAGCTCTATCCAACTGTATCACTCTTTGCTACTTAACATAATGTCATTAATTTAATACCTTAAGAGCCTGGGTTTATAAAGAAAATATTATTGGCCTTTATCCTTCCCACAGAATGAAGTATAAATTTATATTAAAAAAAAACTTTCAAGTTTTTGTTCATGCATTTACCTCATATGTTATAGTTCCTGCTATTCTCCAACATAGTCTGTTACATATAGGCAAAAGGATTTACTAAGTCTAAATAGTTAGATTATTCAATTGGTCAACAAGCATGTATAACATAACAATTATAACAGTGGTTAGATTATGTAAAATAACATATATCAATTAAACAGATATGTAAATTTTCATTGTCATTAACACAGTATAATATTAAGTACAGTACTTACTATAATGTAAGTTATTTAATAGACACTGAAGGAGATATGGGAACATGATGTAATTACTTTCTGAAACTACATTTATATTCAATGAAAGCCTTAGCCACATTAGAATGAGATGTGTATAAGAGACAGAAATAGCACTTCAGTATTCTGCAAGATTGCCATTACTGTCAAGGATCGTTGGGTGGTGTTTACAAATAGTTAACCAGCCTTCTTCACAGCTGTTCAAAATTGAGGGCTCATGAACACTTATGCAAGCACAGTAAAATCTTATAAGCACAGATGAGCAGGAAGAATGGTAGTACACCAAATGCAT
>SJYX01023335.1:710761-723838 GCA_006410675.1 Oreotragus oreotragus | reverse complement strand
TAACAACGGATTCCCCGGAGTTCTGATGGCTAGAGGTCTGACATCAAGTGGTCAGCAGGAAGAACCTATTCCTCACCTCTCTCCTGGCTTTCTCTTGTCACCTCTCAACACTCTTTGGCTTCTAGACTTCTCACTCGAACCTCGGCCTCCATGTGTGTCTGTGGCCCATGGGGCCTTCTCCCGAGGATGCCAGCCACTGGACTTAGGGCCCGCCTTAATCCAGTGTGACCTCATCTTAAGTAATCACATCACAAGACCTTATGTTCATGCAAGATCACATTCTATAGTCGCAGGTAGACCTGAGTTTTGAGAGACAAGGCTGTTCACCCCAGGCCATTGGGTCAAGCTGTTTTTTAAGTCTTTGTGGCATGTAGGATCTCGATGCACCTCCTGCATCGAGAGGTAGAGCCTCTGGACCACCAGGGAGGACCCCCACTGGGTCAAGTTTCTGAGACAGCTATTTAAGGACCAAAACATTCCTGTTTGGGGTAATTCCCAGAATTCTATAAAACCTAGGTGGAGGGGATCAGAGATGCAAGTATTGACAGTTGTTTGGAATCAAAGAGATGAAAGTTCTTGTCAGAGGCCTGGGGAATCAGGAAGTCTATCAACAATCATGAATCCTTTACATGAAGATTGAGAAATGGACATTTCACAAAGCCTGGCAAAGAGGAGAAGATTGCTTTTGGGTGAGTAAGTGCCCCAGGCTTCTGGATGGACATTCTTGTCCTTTCTACCCTCAAACAGGTTATATGTGCTGATTTCAAAACTGCAATGGTCCTGAGCATACTGGTATTTCTAGAATACATTTTATATCTATGAGAGAAGGGCTAGCCAGCCCTCAGTTTCCTGGTTGTTTTTTAGCAATGTAGAAGTTAGAACTAGTATAGAAACCAGTACATAGTGGGTGGATGAGATGGTTGGATGGTGTCACTGACTCAATGGATGTGAGCTTGAGCAAATTCTGGGAGATGGTGGAAGACAGGGCAGCCTAGGGTGTTGCAGTCCACAGGGTCGCAAAGAGTCAGACGCAACTGAGGGACTGAACAACAGCTTAGTGGGTGGGGGTGCTTATAAGCGGAGATGAGAGGATCCCCAGCTGATGCCTCAGCAGAGTTCCAGAAGGGAGAAAGCAGATGTGTTTGTTTAGCACGTGATTGCCCAGTTCGGCGAAAGTGCACTCATATAGTGAGATCTAGTGGGACATGACTTTAAAAAGTTCTGTTGGGGTCAGATAGTGGGTGGTTTGGAATGACAGGTTAGGAAAGGAATGTGACCTTGTGTATATAAATCATAGACAGTGTCTGAGGTCTTTACACAGAGGGGTGACATGACCAGGTTGTGTGATAGATTCCTCTGGGATGAAAAAGGATGAATGCAAAGCCATTTTCAGTGAGGATCTGGATCATCCATATGAGAAATAAGACGCATCTGCACTAGGATGGTGGACATATGAGTGGAAACAAGACTTTCTAGAAAAAGTTTAGAATTGGAAATAGGTTTCTGAGAGAAAAGGAAAATTCAAAGTTATTTGGACTTCTAGTTGGATGCTGATGCTGAAGCCCCAATACTTTGGCCACCTGATGTGAAGAACCAACTCACTGGGAAAGACACTGATGCTGGGAAAGATGGAAGGCAGGAGAAGGGGATGGAAGAGGATGAGATGGTTGGATGGCATCACCGACTCAAGGGACATGAATTTGAGCAAATTCCGGGAGATAGTGGAGGACAAGGAAGCCTGGAGCTGCAGTCCATGGGGTTGCACAGTTGGATGGAACAACGAGAACCTGTTGGATGGATTGAGTGATTAAATGATAGAGATGACCAAGAAAAAGGAACCTTAGGGAACACTTTGTTAGTTTCCTTTGTTTGTAGGTGAGATCATGCATTTGATCACAGATATATTGAATTTATGGTGCTAGCAAAAGTCATCCATAGAGAGATGCTTAGGTGGAGGCTGAAATACAAACTCTGGACCGTAGTGGAAACGAGCGGGCTCAGAATGTAATTTGGGAGAGAGTCACAGGCAATATGGAGAGAGACGTTCCCCAGGAAGCAGATGTGGAGGAAAGAGGAAAGAGAACCAGACTGAAACTTCAGCAGAAACCTGCGTAGAAAGTGAACTGAAGGAGTGGCCGACTAAGGAAACAGTTACAGTGACCTACGCAGGATGAGCCAGAAGCGCCGCGCCATGGGAAACGCAAGGGCGATTTCCAGTTGTTGTACATGTCCATGGGGTCAAAAGAGCTAGACTTGACATGAGCTTTGTAAAGCTTATGGTTGTGCAAATCAGTTTATATAGCTTCTTGGTTTATAAAATGGAAGGTGAAAGTCACTCAGTTGCGTCCCACTCTCTGTGACCCCACAGACTAGTCCATAGAACTCTNCATGTCCATGGGGTCAAAAGAGCTAGACTTGACATGAGCTTTGTAAAGCTTATGGTTGTGCAAATCAGTTTATATAGCTTCTTGGTTTATAAAATGGAAGGTGAAAGTCACTCAGTTGCGTCCCACTCTCTGTGACCCCACAGACTAGTCCATAGAACTCTCCAGGCCAGAACACTGGAGTGGGTAGCCTTTCCCTTCTCCAGGGGATCTTCCTAACCCAGGGATTGAACCCAGGCCTCCCGCACTGCAGGCGGATGCTTTACCAGCTGAGCCACAAGTGGTGGCTGTTGGTAGTTTAGCTGCTAAGTCACATCTGACTTTTTGCGAGTCCATGGACTGTAGCCTGCCAGGCTCCTCTGTCCATGGGCTTCTCCAGGGAAGAATACTGGAGTGAGTTGCCATTTCCTTCTCCAGGGGATCTTCCCGAGTAAGCCAAGGATCAAACCTGAGTTTCCCGCATTGCAGGCGGCTTCTTTACCAGCTGAGCGACAAGGGAAGCCCCGATAAAATGGAAGCAATACCAACGTGAGCACTAAATGCAGCAGTGGATCTGAGGATAGAACGTCATGCAGTGCATTAAACGTTACTGCTGCAGGATACCGGACTGCTTGGAAACTGATAGGAGAGCAGTGAGATCTTCGCACACTGGATGTCTTTGTGTCGGCTTGGAGAACACTTTCTCCAAGTGGTCACAACAGGTTAGAGCAGGCTAAGGTCAAGGATAACTTGTGAGAAGAGCAGAAATAGGGAGTGTGGGCTACACGTCTTAGACTTTCAGCAGTGGAAGGAGGGACGAGCGTGAGACTGTAGCTTTGCTTTTCCTCTTGAGGATTTGACTAGACGAGAGCGCGTGTGTAAAGAGCAGAAGTCTGGAGACGAATTTAAACCAAAAGGGCCAAGAACGTGGAAACTAATAGGAAAGAAATTCTGAGATGCAGAGGTGAAATACAGAAAGATTTTATAACGGAGGGATTCTCTTTTGTTAGCAAGTTGAAATCAGAGAATTGAGGAAGTGAGGGATAAAACGAACGGAGGCTTCTGGTGATAGTGTGTTTGAAAGGATTGTCACTGGTTCGGGGCTGGGAGCACAGCCAAAAGAAGCTCAGGGAGGTCAGAAGGCCTGGGGGGAGGAGGATAAAGTTAAATACCGAGACGCTTCCACTGAGATGACGAATAGGCTCAGTTAGAGTGGGAGAGATTTAAAATATGATCAGGCACATAAAACATGTAGATCAGTGCCTGAATTTTTCTTTTTTAATGTGTATGCTCTATGGAAATGGTATCAGGTCTCCTATTTTTAAATTTGTCGTTTTCAATTGGATGGGACTGGCGATTGGCCATACCAGGAAACTAGCCATCTGGCCTCAGGAAAGCCTGGGAGACACCCAGGCTGTGCAGGAGAGCTGGCCAAATGAAGCAGGTTAGCAGAGAGAGCAGGAAACTTCACCTCTTCTGTGATTTGCTGGAAGAAACGGAAGTGATCAGCCAGTTGTTATTAAGGAGAACAGGGAACAGGCCCACTAACGGGGACTGAGATACGGGAAAGAGGGGTCACCCAGCCATGAGACAAGATGGCCAGGCAGTTCTGGGGCATGTGTGCCCTTAAGTCAACCCTGCGTTTTAGGAAGCCTGATGAAGCCGCCAACCCTCCATGCAGGGTTAAAAATAAATACACAAAATAAATACACCAGTCTGACAGTTCTGCGAACAGAGGCTCCTTAAGCTGAACTGCGAACCGAATTCTCCATGTGGGTTCACCCCCTGGGGGAACCTGGACCGTCTCTCATCACCTTAGCAGCAATCTGCTGCAACTTCCAGGCGCTATGTAAACCTAACACAGTTGACCTGAGTTTTGAAGACACAGAAACAGGAAGGCAGTATCTGCTTAAAACATTAATAACTGTTTCCAGTTTCTGAAGAGTAAATAGCAAAGCTGGTGAGAATGCATCGTCTTCAACATCAGAAACAAGAAATATCTGGGAAACAGCATCAGCGAGGTGGCCCCAGTGGTAAAGAATCTGCCTGACAATGCAGAAGCCCCAGGAGACGCGAGTCCAGTCCCTGGGTCGGGAAGAGCCCCTGGAGGAGGAAATGGCCAGGCGCTCCAGGGCTCTTGCCTGGAAAACTCCATGGACAGAGGAGCCTGGCGGGCTACAGTCCATGGGGCCGTAACGAGTCGGACACAACCAAGCACACACACACACACCCCCCGCTGAAAAGCCCACCCTTCCTTCTGCACAACACAGACCTGGGTTCTTGTTAGCTAAGCTCTGGTGTGAGTGTGCCTGACCCACTGAGACGGCACTGGCAAAGCTGAGAGGGCCCTGGGGCCCTGGGGTTTTTGCCTGCAAAGTGATACATCTGTAGTTTTCCAGAGCGAGGTGAGGAAACGGAGAGGCAGGCGCTCAGGTTTCTTTCTTCTTTGTTCCTTTTTCCTTCCTGCTGGATGTTGGGAGGGATCGACCAGCCCCCGGGGATTAAGACTTTCAAAGTGGCCGGTAATTTCCATAATCGGATTCAGTGATCCGATTCAACTCAAAGAATGACTAATCGGAAAGGATCAGAAGGACGAATGACTGTTCCTGAGCAGGCTCCAGGGGCTGGGGAAGAGTTTTCTGAAGAGAGCCCTTGGTGAGTCCTTAAGACAGACGTAAGTGCTAGATATGGTTTAAAGGTGAGGTAGTTTTGATGGCTCAGTGCTTTAATGGATTCATTTCTATACCAACAGAGGGCTTCCAGGAGGCAGCAGTGGTAAACGACTTGCCTGCTAATGCAGGAGATGTGAGACTGGGATCGATCCCTGGGTGGGGAAGATGTCCTGGAGAAGAAAATGGCAACCCACTCCAGTCTTCTTGCCTATAGAACCCCACGAACAGAGGAGCCTGGCGGGCTACAGTCCACGGGGTCGCCAAGAATCAGACACAGCTGAGCAACTAAACAACAGCAAATAATAACACCCATGCTTCCGGTGTGCGGGTTAGAAACAGGTTATGGTGTCAGACCAGCCCGGTTTCAGCTCTCCATCTGTCAACCTCTGTTAAGTCACTTAAACTTTTGAGCCTGGGCTCTCTTCCCTGTTGGGTTTACAACAGAATTTAAAAGGCGGTACAGAGATTTTCCACACACCCTGCCCCACACCCGCCCAGCCTCCTGCACTATCAACATCATTCATCAGAATGGTGCCTTTGGTACCAAGAACCCGCATTGACACCCTGTAGTCACCCAAAGCCCATAGCTTACATTAGCGTCCACACTTGGTGGTTACATTCTATGGGTGTGAGCGAAAGCACCGCGACATATACTCACCCCTACACTCTTACAGAGGCGGGTCTCAGGACTAAAAGGCCCCGGGGCGCGGTCTGTCCCTCCCCGCTGCCCTAGCACCTGGCAACCACCAGCCTTCTCGTCTGCGCAATTCTGCCTTCCCCAGACACCGTTCAGGCTGGAACCATGCCGTGCGGAGCCTTTCCAGACTGACTTTGTTCACTAGGTAGCACGCATCCAAGGCTCCTCCTTGTCTCTCTTAGCTCGATTCCTCGTTTCTTTTCGGCCCTGGATGATCCTCTGCTGTCTGGGTAGACTTCATTCACCCTTTTACCTACTGAAGGACTTCTTGGTTGTTCCCAAGTTTGGGCAGTTATAAATACAGCCAGTGTAGACATGTTGGTGTGGACGCAGCTTGGCAAGTTACAATAATATAACAGACACATATACACAGATTCATACATACATGCACACTCACACATACAGGCATAATACATGTGCATGCATATACACTCAAATGTGTGTGTGGCATAGCGTGTGTGTGTGTGTGTGTGTGTGAGAGAGAGTGGGTATATCGATCAGAAATAGTATAGATGAAGTTGAAGCAGAAAAGAAAAGCAGGATTTTTTTTTAAAATTGAAGAAGTGTCACAGGCATTCTAATGTGATCTTAGGTATATATCTTAAAGAAAAACTAAAAACAAAAATAAAGAGAAATGACAGAAATAATATGATCCATTAACTTGCACCCAAATCTCACTGCTCAGATTTAGAAAGTTTCTTTCCCCCACTAAATTGGCTTGAGATTTAAAATGTGTGTGTATGCACGCATCAATACTAGAAATATAACATTTAAAAATAGTGGACATTAGTAACAGTACCCTAAATGATTGCTGGAGATTAAATATGATACTAAACATAAAGCACGTAGCAAATAAGGAAACGTAAGTATTAACTACTAACGGTGTTAACAATCCGAATTTTCCTCCTGTGTCTCATTTCTCTTTCCCTCTCTAGAGGCAATTGCTGTGGTGAATTCGGTTTATAACCTTGCAATCCACATGGAAGTTACTAATCTAGGTGCATTTGATCATATCTTGGTGTGTGCAGGTACACAGGTATACTGTGCCTTAACTTTAACAAAAATAATAAAATAACATCAATTTCCTTCTTTGTCTAATCTTTTTCACTCAATTTAGCTTTTGAAAATTATTCATTCTGACACATACAGGTCTTGCTCATTTCTTTTAAATACGTTTTTCTGTCATACAAAAATCCCATATTTCAGTTGTTCTGACTTGGAGCAATTATAAGCAAGGTTATCACGCGTATATCCTTTTGCACGTAGCTGGTCATTTGTTTTAGTAAATTATACGACCATAGGTGCCCTCTCAGTTGCTGGCACGCACATTTGAACATTCCTTCCAAAGTGGTTGTACCAATTTATACTCCAGTAGTTTCCAAGAGTTCCCAGTTACCTGCCTTTCTGCTTATGACTGGCACTAACAAACGTCTTAATTTTTGAAAGTTTATAAAATGGCATTTTCTTTTTGTTTGGATTTGTCGTTCCCTGACTACCAGTGAAACTGAACATCTTTTCATACTTTTTTTTGAACATTTGAGTTTATTCCTTTGAAAGGCTATTAAAAATATTTTGCCTAATTTTTCTCCCGAGTTTCATGCCTTTTTAAAACGTGACTTATCAGTCTTTAAACTGAGTACTAATCTCTAACTGGTTTCAGTTTATGGTTTAACATTGGTTATGATGTCTGTTAAACAATTTCTTGTTTGTTTTGAAATAGTCACATTTATTAGGCTTTTATTTTGTGCCTTAAAAGCTTTCAATTGCAATTATGTTTGGTATGCTTGCGTGCATGCTAAGTCGCTTCATTTGTGTCTGACTTTTTGCAACCCCATGAACTGTAGCCACTAGGCTCCTATGTCCAAGATTCTCCAGGCGAGAATATTGGAGTGGGTTGTCATGCTCTCCTCCAAGGGATCTTCTCAACCCAGGGATCNCGTGCATGCTAAGTCGCTTCATTTGTGTCTGACTTTTTGCAACCCCATGAACTGTAGCCACTAGGCTCCTGTGTCCAAGATTCTCCAGGCGAGAATATTGGAGTGGGTTGTCATGCTCTCCTCCAAGGGATCTTCTCAACCCAGGGATCCAAACCTGTGTCTACTGCAGCTCCTGACTTGCAGGCAGATTCTTCATTGCTGAGCCACTGGGGAAGTCCAGGTTTGGTATAGTTTCATGTTTTAATGGTTGTCAAACTTTAGCATTCATTCATTTGGGGAATTATTTAAAAGTAGATTTCCTGACCTCACTTTCTTAAAGATTCAGGAGTTCTGCAGTAGGACTTGAACAAAGTAAAATTAAAAATTAAAAAAAAAAAAAGATTCTCATGCCAGGTGATTGTCAAATACACTCTGGGAAATACTCAGGGGCTCCATATAGGAGTAACTCTTGATCAGAAACCTTCCACCGAATCTCCATTTTTTATTCTTTTGGATAATCTTGTCGAAGCAGCTGTGAATCTGGGGAAAAGTGCATGCTAAGTCGCTTCATTTGTGTCTGACTTTTTGCAACCCCATGAACTGTAGCCACTAGGCTCCTATGTCCAAGATTCTCCAGGCGAGAATATTGGAGTGGGTTGTCATGCTCTCTTCTCAACCCAGGGATCCAAACCTGTGTCTACTGCAGCTCCTGACTTGCAGGCAGATTCTTCACTGCTGAGCCACTGGGGAAGTCCAGGTTTGGTATAATTTCATGTTTTAATGGTTGTCAAACTTTAGCATTCATTCATTTGGGGAATTACTTAAAAGTAGATTTCCTGACCTCACTTTCTTAAAGATTCAGGAGTTCTGCAGTGGGACTTGAACAAAGTAAAATTTAAAAAAAAAAAAAAAGATTCTCATGCCAGGTGATTGTCAAATACACCCTGGGAAATACTCAGGGGCTCCATATAGGAGTAACTCTTGATCAGAAACCTAAAGACTGCCTTCCACCGAATCTCCATTTTTTATTCTTTTGGATAATCTTGTCGAAGCAGCTGTGAATCTGGGGAAAAGCATGCAGGTAAGTGTGCAAAATTGCTCTGATAATGGTGAGGGAATACTGTCTTTTTTTTTTCAGTCCTTCCAATATTCTTGGAATAAGGAGATTTTTGAAGTTTCACCAGGCTAATACCCTTAGTGGTGATAAATTCACGCTGGAGCAAAGAGTGTCGGCAATTAAAGAAACTCCTGCTGAGGAAGATTTCCATTATTTTGTCCATGATTTCCAGTGATTTAAAAGAATTCCTCCAAACTCCTATTGAGAAATGAAAAGTGAGTAGCGCATGGAGTGTTTAAGATGTAGGTTTTTTTAAATGAAAATTAGGTGAAGAACAGAGAAAAGCTGAAGACAACATTGTGAAAACTTGAGGTATCAGGAAAGATTTCTTTTTTTTCTAACTTTAAGAGAGTTAAGAGAGATTGGACCCAGGCATTTTTCTTGTTCTCAGCCAGATTTATTTCCCTTTTGTATTTATGAGCGATATCAAATGTTTTAATGTTGTGGATTGGTCCTGAATCCATTAATAAAGTGGCTTCCTGTCTTAGCTTAGGTAAGCTATTCACCTAATTTAGGAAATAACTGATCCATGTTTGGAGACAAAGCTCTTTTGTTTAAGGACCTTAAGATTAGAATGACAACCGAGGGACATTTGACCCAAGGCCCAGAAAGTCCTGACAGTGGATTTTCTCTGTTTAGCACACAGCTGCAGCTGAAAACATTAAACCAGAAGAGAAATGTCCAGTGGAGAACAGACTTGCGGGCCCAGTGGGGAAGGAGAGGGCGGCAGGGACTGGGAGAGCAGCGCTGAAACGCACACATCCCGCGTGAAAATGAGGAAGAGCCAGGAGCTGCTGTGCAGCAGGGGGTGCGGTTCCAGGTTAGACAGGCGGGAGGCAGGTCCAGCAGGGAGGGGACATTCGGATCCCTGTGGCTGATTCATGCTGATGTATGGCGGAGACCAACGCAGTGTTGTAAAGCAATTAGCCTTCCATTAAAAATAAAATTTAAAAAGGAATTAAAAGCATCAATAAATAAAAGAAGAGAAAGGCCCAGTGGAAACTCTCATGGACCTGGCAGAGGCAGCAGAGCTAACAGAGTCTTTCCAACAGCTCTTGCTGATGCTCGTCAGAGGACTAGATGGACTCCCGTTGGGTGTTGTGGTCAGTTTTATTAGGAAGTTGACTCAGGCCTGCACTCCTCGCAGAAGCCAGACAGAGGGTAGGAGACCTCCTCACACTTCTTCAGGCAGTGTAGAAAGCTGAGTCACTTCAGACGTGTAGATCCTGTGGCAACCAACAGGATGTGCTTGCTTCTTGTGGACAGATACAGGGGCTTCCCAGATACAGAGAGAAAAACCGAGATGGGAACTGAATGTCAGAGTGGAGGCTGAATGCAATGGATGCAGAGCTGTGTGCAGGACAGGGCAAACACCTCTTCCTGCCCCTCTCTTATCCAGCCCAGTTCCCTGCGCTCCCCGGCCCCCACCATCACCCAACCTCACCCTCCTGTGCCAGGAGGAATCAGCAGGACTTGTCAGGACCATGTTGTTGCTGTCTTCTAGCTGCTCAGTCCTGTCTGATTCTTTGTGACCCCCTGGACTGTACCCATCCGCCCCACCCACCGGGCTCCACTGTCCATGAGATTTCCCAGACAAGAATACTCGAGTGGGTTGCCATTTCCTCCTCCAGGGGATCTTCCCGACCCAGGGATCCAACGGTGTCTCCTGAATTCATAGGGGATTTTTTTTTTTTATCATTCGAGCCCGCAGAGAAACCCCTCAGGACCGTAACCAAACTCAAAGGGCAAATTATATATACTTTTTGGAGAAAGGGGCACCCTAAACTCTAGAACAAGCATTTCCTTTGTACTGAGAATGATTAAAACGGTCTAAAAACTGACAATGTTGAAAGATATATCGCCTATTTTTGCTGAATTTCAAGCTGATGTTAAAGAGCGTGGATGTGTTTTACAATGCTGGTGTGATCCAACTACGTAGCAAAAGTCCATCCAAATGAACAACATCATAGAATCTCAAAGCCCTCAGAAATACATGCAGATGTTTGTCACGAACCTTCAAAAAGCACATGAAGAAGAAGCATGAAAGTCTTAGTCGCTCAGCTGTGTTCAGACCTCTGTGATCCTGTGGTCTGTAGCCAAGTTCCTCTGTCCATGGGATTGTCCAGGCCAACAATACTGCAGTGGGTTGCCACGCCCTCCTCCAAGGGATCTTCCCGACCGAGGGATCGACCCCACCTCTCTTGCATTGCAGGCAGATTCTTTACCTTCTGAGCCATATAACTGCTGTTTAATAACTCAGTGATTGGCAGAAAATATTTCAGTGATTTTTTTTTTTTCCTTCCAGGAACACAGAGAGCCAGGGTGGTTAAATGAGGACTAAGACTTAGGGTCTCTGACTCCAGTCTGGTCAGCATGCATCACAGCATCACGTACGGCCACGTGTCTCACCTTGCCCCTGAACTTTGACAGTAAATATTTGACTGATCTGACTGGTGAGGAGGACCTGAACAGTAAATATTTTACAAGGGGAAATGGGAACTCCGTGTTGCTCTGTCCTTCTCTCACATTAAACATATTCGTTTATATTAACTGGGAACCACGTAATTCTCTATTTGCCCCATTAATAATTAGTCATCATTTTGAATCCTAAATCCTGGTTATATCGCAAATAGGACAGACTTTTCTTCCTTCCTTCCTCCCTTTCCCTTCCTTCCTTTCTTTCTTTCTCCAGCTTGGGATAAATCTACAAATCAACTACTGGGACACTGGAAGCCTCAGATAAGGCACAGTGCATGTGGATAATTCATCCTCTGAGAATGAGGGCATCAACAGTCATCTTTTTCCTCTCCTCCTGCCATCTTTCTTTAAGTGACTTATCAAGTGAGAGCCTGGGCTGGGCGACTGGCGTTGAGAACATTTGCGGATCCTTCCCTCGTGGCCTCTGAGGGCCGACAGCTGGCTTTCATTATGCGTCAGACTGCGATGCACACCAAATAGAAAGTGGTCAAGATGAATAAAAAGGGAGCTCGGGTGAGGCTGCGGTTTGTTCCTGGGGGTGTCAAGGTGAAGAATCCATCCTGCTCTTCAGACCACTGTAAACTTAATCCATTTCATCATACACACGAGTGAAATTCAGCAGTGTTTTCTTAAGAATCTGTGTCGCTTTTATTTACTGTGGGAGAGGCCCCGGGTCTTTCTTCTTGCTTTCCTAGAACACTAATGCACTTTATATGTCCTTTAATCTCAGTTCCAGTTCTGTCAATATTTGAGCTTATCTTAAAACGAAGAACTCCAAAGGAGGTCAAAGAAAGTCAATTCTCACTCCGGAAGGCAAATACCAATTATTTCATTAAACGTCCAGATCACAAAGCGCCCCGTGGACCAGACTTTGATCCAAACAAGAGGGTGCAGGCTGCCCCAAATTCTCCCTTTTGTGATGAACGCTTAAAAACTCCCACGTTCTCTAATACGGGGCTCACAAAATTCAGTGACAAGAAACAGTGCCATCTCTGCACGTGTTTCTGGAGTGTCTACTCCTGATGGAGAGAGACGGGAAGCTGGGGCCTTGCGCTGAGCCAGGGTTGGTCTGCTCTGTATCCCTGATAAACACCCCGGGAAGAGTCGCGCACCAACTCCCATCTCCCACACAAGCCAAGCAATCCGCATCCCCCGCGATCCTTCGCACCGTGATACAGACAGGCGTGCAGGCCCAGGGGCAGTGCACGACTGGGAGCGCGGCCAGACTCATCAGCCTTGTTCGTGCATCTGAACAGGCATACAGTTTCCCACAAGCTTCTGCTAGGGGAACCACACTGCCAGAGACCGCCCACCCTGGCCAGACACCACCGTAACCATCTGCGTGAGTTATTCCACGACAGGAGGTCCTGGAAAGGAATCAGGACTGACAAGCCACCACCAACCAGAAAATCTCCAGAAGGGCCAAAAGCGGACAGCGCGTATCCTACCACCTCCCAGCGTCCACGATGACATCCATCTCGGCTGCGCCAGCGTGCGCCCCCAGGAAGGACTCTCAGTCATAACGACTGGGCAAAGACAACGCGGAATCGAAACCCATCACCACAAGCCCTGAGACCGCGAGCCTCGCGCGGAGCCTCCTCCTGGGTTCCCTCACCCTCTGCCTCCTCTGGGCGCCCCTTCCCAATAAAGGCTCTTGCTTTGTCACTGCGTGTGTCTCCTCGGACAGTTCATTTCCAAACGTTAGACAAGAGCCCTTGTGCAGTACTTCCACTTTCATAAACCCAGGAGATAACGTTCCCTTAATGAAAGCCAACTCAACCTCAACCAATGCCTGGATAAAGACACCATTTTGATCCACCTACTGTAGCTCTTC
>SJYX01023335.1:624896-706152 GCA_006410675.1 Oreotragus oreotragus | reverse complement strand
CCCGCGGACTGTAGTCCACCAGGCTCCTCCGCCCATGGGATTCTCCAGGCAAGAATACTGGAGTGGGTTGCCATTTCCTTCTCCAGGGGATCTTCCCGGCCCAGGGATCGAACCCAGGTCTCCTGCATTGCAGGCAGACGCTTTAACCTCTGAGCCACCAGGGAAACCCAATTCCTTTTAGGAGAGGCCAGCCACAACTCCAGCTGCTTGAAAACAGAATTGGTGAACATTGGGTCACATGACAACCTCCAACCACTAGGAGACTAAAAAAAAGAAAAGAAAAAAAAAAAAACATAAACTCTGGGTGAGTCTGCATGGCCCACCTAAGTTCATTTTTATTAGCTGACCACTTTGTAACTACAAAGTGTTACCTGGCAACGAGATCATGTGATCAAGGAAAAAACAGGGACGAGCTAGCCCTGGAGAAGAACCAGGATGGAAAGCAAGATAGTCAAAAAGAATATTTCTTATGATTCAGTTCGGTCCACTCAATCAGTTCAGTTCAGTTCAGTCAGTCAGTCGTGTCCGACTCTTTGTGACCCCATGGACCACAGTATGCCAGGCCTCCCTGTCCATCACCAACTCCCAGACTTTACCCAAACTCATGTCCATCAAGTCAGTGATGCCATCCAACTGCCTCATCCTCTGTTGTCCCCTTCTCCTCCCGCCATCAATCTTTCCCAGCATCAGGGTCTTTTCCAATGAGTCAGCTCTTTGCATCTGGTGGCCAAAGTATTGGAGCTTCAGCTTCAACGTGAGTCCTTCCAATGAATATTCAGGATTGATTTGCTTTAGGATGGACTGGTTGGATCTCCTTGCAGTCCAAGGGACTCTCAAGAGTCTTCTCCAATACCACAGTTCAAAAGCACCAATGCTATAATAGAAGACTGGATTTCTTAACTAATAAATGTTTATCAGACTTCTGCTGTATGCCCTGCTTTGGAAATACAGTGGTGAAAAAGCCAGGTGGTCTCTATGGGTTTTGAAATGCAGCAACCTAATTAACATCTGAGAAGAGAGTGTGTAATGTCCATGTTCTAAGACTTACTTTATACAGAGAAGAGCACCTACTGTTCTGTCCTGAGTTTCCTCCTCAGTGAGAAATTAACTTTATATTTACACAAACTTACATTTGCTTCATTGGTTTCTTTCCTCTTAAGTCTGAACTGGCACATATATTCTTTTAAAGGCAAGAAATAAATTTCCAAACACAGATAAAGTCTACATGTGATAGTTCTTTCCCATAAAGAACTTATAATCTAATGAATGTTTTAGAAACAGTATATCCTATCTACTGTTTCAGGGAAGCATTCCACTAAATTTATAATTTTGAAAGGCTTTGGTCCCAACAGCCTAAGTCGCTTCAGTTGTGTTCAACTCTTTGAGACCTTATGAGCTGCACTCCGCCAGGCTTCTCTGTCCGTTGGATTTTCCAGACAAAAATAGATTGACTAGTTTGTGACTGTGTGTGTGTGTCATATTCGACTCTTTGTGACCCAGTGAACTGTAGCCTGCCAGGCTCCTCTGTCCAAGGGATTCTCCAGGCAAGAATACTGGAGTGGGTTGCCGTTCCTTTCTCCAGGGGCTCTTCCCGACTCAGGGATCAAACCCACATCTCTTGCATCTCCTGCATTTGAGCCACCAGGGAAGCACAGTTTGTGACGACTATTACTATAATTACAGTGGAAACAGAATCCCAAAACAACAATCTGATCGACACAAACCAAGTGTTTTCATTTACAAGTGAATTTTTTAACAAGTGTTCAATTTGATCCTCATGGGAACCCCATGACCTGTATATGATTCAATAGATTAAGGAGATAGAAAATAAAGATGGGAAACAAATCTGATCTCCTAATTCTGCTCCGGCTCCAGACGGGCATCCAATTTGTTTGAAAAAATGAAACTAACGAGGATGAAAGACTAAGAGGGGAATTGTGTATAAAATGGGATCTGGCTACAACAGAACTTGTTACAATTTGTCTCCTGTGCGTCCTGCATTGCAGGCAGATTCTCTACCTGCTGATGCTGCGCCATCAGCAAAGCATAGTCGAATTGGAGTACTAAAATATAAGAGGTTTCTGAAGTCCTGTGATAAAGTAAAAAGGATATGGCATGGATCCTGGCACTTGGAATGGAAAAAAGAAAGATTTGTGAACATTATTCCATTTATTTACAGACAAATATTTATTAGACATGTATGACATGCTAAGCCCTGCGGCAGCAGGGAGACAATGATGAGCAGAAGCTAAGTTTTTCTTCTCATGAAGTTTATCCTCAAGACAAACATTTCAGAAGAGACAAAGAGAGCTGTGATGACGCACTGGATGAGAGCAATAAAGCAGTAGCCAGTTCTGATTTGCTCTAATATGTCTAATACCGAATATTAGAAAGTATGCTTTCCTTTAAAAAGGGGAATTGAGAAACGTGATGATTGGGTTAAGAAATACGGTCCTTTCAATTTTGTCCAGAGTGGGTTTCAGCTGATACAAGGAGATGCTGGGCTTAGGATAATCTGAAAAAGCAGGAAAGTGAGGAAAGTGCACGTGTCGGGTCCAGGCCTGGGGAGGCAGGTGCTCTGAAGGTGAGCTGAAGCCACGCATGTGGATGGACAGACCTAGAAAGTGAGGCTGTGAAAAGGAGACCAATTACAACATTGTTAGCTTTCACACTCAAGAGAGGAAGCAAGGAGAAGAAGGGAAGAAGAAAAGAAAGGGGAGAAGAAGAAAGAAGGAAGGAAGAAAGGAGGGAAAAGGACTGAAAGGGCAGTGACCTTAGGCAAAGACCGAAACAAGGAGGATGGCGGAGCGAGAGCAGAGAGGGCAAGAGGAAGCCTCATGGTTGGGAACCGAGAAGGAAGAACTTCAAGGGCGAAGCTGAAGTCACAGGGACCTCCCCAAGCGTAAGGGCAGGGAGAACCATTTGAGTAAGCCAAACATATCATACTTGATTGCAGATCTGGGAGTGTGATGGGAGATGGGATGGGGATTTCAGAGGGCATGATGGTCAACAGGGAGATAAAGTTCAGGGGCAGCAGACACAGGCTGATGAAGGATCAACGCTGAAAGGTGCTTGAAGACGTATTCACCTAAAGTGAAGAGGCGATAGAAGACCTAAGTATTAGTGGAAACTAGAAACAGACAAACAAATACATGCATAGGAATAGAAAATTATAGAAAGAGAGGATCAGTCTACAAGTGAGGAAGAAATGAGTCCCATGGAGCTTTAACAATTAGGAAGAACATGGCATTTCAAGCCATTTTATTCTAAACATAGATCACCCAAATCTATTCAAACATAACGTTAATAGTTTTTACTTGCATTTACTTGCTCTGGGTTCTGAGTAAGGAAACGGGTCAGTTCTCAGAGAACTAGGCATCGCAGAGACGTTACCAAGGCAACATTTTCCAGTCCACGTGTAAACATGCTTATCGTGTCCTCCGCAGGTGACCATCTAACCCCCTCAATATTCTTTCCACCAGGTGGCAATGCCCCCTTACTGTTGAAGAACTGAAAACTCAGCATGATGAGAACTGTGAATAATCTGGATTTCTGAAAGGATATTCTGACAACTGTCTTTGTTTAGAAAGTTGACATTTCCATCAGAGGTGCCTCCTGGAAAATCCATTACAGATTCCCAAACTGCTGATCACACACGACCTGAGCCGAATTCTAAGGGTGGGTGACAGAGTGCTTTAGGTCAAAAGAAGGTCACACCTAATGTCTAGAGCTAAAGTGAATTCATCCAGAAAGAAGGGGAAAAATTTTTCATAATCTGGAATTTGAGGAGTACTGGGCAATAATAATAGAATTTCTGAGATAGTCTCAAGAAAGGATGGCTGAAATAAGAAAGCTCATAAAATGAAGGAGGAAGGGAAAGATTATGGGTTGATTAATATCTCTATGTATGCGTGTGTGATGAGTCGCTTCAGTCACGTCCAACACTCTGAGACCCTGTGGACTGCCCGCCACCAGGCTCCTCAGTCCATGGGATTCTCCAGGCAAGAACACTGGAGGGGTTTGCCATCCCCTGCTCCAGGGGATCTTCCCAACCCAGGGATCGAACCGCGCTTCCTAAATCTCCTGCTTTGCAGGTGGATTCTTTACTGCAGAGCCACCAGGGAAGCAAGTATCTCTGTATCAGTCATCAATATATTACGTTTGATAAATGGATGGAAGGAGGGTAAACAGAGATGCTTATAAAACACTCTGAGACCCTGTGGACTGCCCGCCACCAGGCTCCTCAGTCCATGGGATTCTCCAGGCAAGAACACTGGAGGGGTTTGCCATCCCCTGCTCCAGGGGATCTTCCCAACCCAGGGATCGAACCGCGCTTCCTAAATCTCCTGCTTTGCAGGTGGATTCTTTACTGCAGAGCCACCAGGGAAGCAAGTATCTCTGTATCAGTCATCAATATATTACGTTTGATAAATGGATGGAAGGAGGGTAAACAGAGATGCTTATAAAATGCTCTTAGTACCCAGTCCTCCAGAAGCTGTTGAAAGCATGAAAGGAAACATTAAAAAAAAAAAAAAATCAAGTTTAGAGTACAGAGCATGACAAGGGTCAGCAAACCATGGGGCCCAGCCCACATCTGGTCTCTGACTCGGTTTTGCAAACAAAGTTTCGTCCAAACGCCACTCTTGCTCATTTGCATATCGTCTCTAGCTGCTTCCACACCTTATAACAGCAGATGTACGTCTTTTCGACAGAGATGTTCTAACTGGCCAGCCCTGAAATTTGGCTCCCTACAGTGAAGTCTGCTGATCCCAGAGCAGTGTTTAAAACCATGAGTTTGGAACCAGATAAATCTCAGTCCCAGTTCTAATCCTTAATAGCTGTTGGACTCTGAACAAATTTTAAGGATTAAAGCAAGTTCTGAAAATGCTTCGCTCTCTGCTGGTACATAGACATTATGTTCCCATCACTGTCTTTCTCTCACTAAGTAAATGAGAAGTTGAGACAATTTCATTGACCCCCACCAGCCCCTAAACACCAAAACCTAACTCCTTTGTCGTTAGAATGATGAAGCAAGTTATGTCCGCTTTATTCCCATGTGGCTCTTTTCTCCAAGGAACCCCTCTCTGCTTCTTTCTTTTTTTCAGCACACACTTATAATGGCATTGTTGTTGTTTCCTCTCTCAGTCGTGTCTGACTGTTTGTGACCCCATGACTGTAGCCCACCAGGCCCCTCCGTCCCTGGGATTCTCCAGGCAAGAGCACTGGAGCGGGCTGCCATCGCCTTCCCCAGGGGATCTTCCCCGCCCAGGGACTGAACCTGGGTCTCCTGCTGGCAGGCAGATTCTCTACCACGGAGCCACCAGGGAAGCTCTGTGATGGTGGCACCCATCTGCCTGTGGGCATCCAGGTCTCCTCACAGCCCCCACCAAAGGCCGGGTCCCTACGCTTCAACATGCAACGGTGAGGAACAGCGGAGAGGGCGTCGGGCATGTGTTTGGAGCTGACCCTGAGTGCTCTGACACAGGGTATCTAGAGTCCAAATCTGGCTTACAGAACCTGCAAAGGTGATTTGGATGGTTTTCATTCTAGTTGCTAACGAATCCAGGGCTCAGTGGGCCAGTTAAGTCCTTTGGCAAACGCCTATAGGAGAAATGTCTAAATGTAAACTGTGAATCACTGGAAATGGGAACTCTGTCAAAATAAGGGAATTAAGTTCATTAAAGGTGTGGTAGCTTACTTTTCTGTGCCAGCCCATAATGATCTGCACTAAATGCTCAACTAGTGCAAACCCACCCAAACTTGGCAGAAGAAATGACCCCAGTCAACCCAGCTGCCTGGCTTTCCCTTTGGGTTAAATGTGCTCCAATTAGTAAAAAGTGGGGTTGGAGTCTGCACCTTTTCTGTCTTCTAGATTGGAGCTGTGCTGTATCAACACCAGAAGGACAAAAAGCCAAGGAGACTCTGCTCGTGGGGCAGTGTAGCTGACATCTTCAGGTGGGAAAATCGGTCTCTAACCCAGGCAGCATATTAAAAAGCAGAGACATTACTTTGCCAACAAAGGTCCGTCTAGTCAAAGCTATGGTTTTTCCAGTAGTTATGTACAGATGTGAGAGTTGGACCATAAAGAAGGCTGAAGGCCAAAGAATTGATGCTTTTGAACTGTGGTGCTGGAGAAGACTCTTGAGAGTCCCTTGGACTGCAAGGAAATCCAACCAGGCCATCCTAAAGGAGATCAGTCCTGGGTTTTCATTGGAAGGACTGATGCTGAAGCTGAAACTCCAATACTTTGGCCACCTGATGTGAAGAGCTGACTCCTTGGAAAAGACCCTGATGCTGGGAAAGATTGGGGGCAGGAGGAAAAGGGGACGACAGAGGATGAGATGGTTGGATGGCATCATCGACTCAGGAGTTGGTGATGGACAGGGAGGCCTGGCGTGCTGCAATTCATGGGGTCACAAAGAGTCGGACACGACTGAACGGGTGAACTGAACTGAAGATTTCTAAAACAGATCCTGCTATTTTCTTGTTCTCCTTGACCTAGCATACTCATAAACTATAAATAAAATAAAAATCTTTACCTTATTTTCTCAGGGAGCCTTTAAAATCTTCAGGAGAGAATCACTGAGTATGGCTAAAAAGAAGACAAAAAAGAACTATATTATTGAATATGTGCAAGATCTTGTTCTAAGAACTTTCTCTAGGGGACCCCAAGCTTCAGGAACCTCATGAGGTAGTTCCTCCTGATGGTCTCTGTAGAGAGAAGAAGAAACTAAGATAAGAAACAGTTAAATAATGTGGTCCCAGAGCCCAGCTGCTTAATGCTGGACCCCACATCCCAGCCCAGGCAGTTTTACTCATTTGAGGCAGAGCAACATGCCATAGAAACACGTCAATACACACTGGACAGTGATCTCATGATCTGGGATACTGGGTTTCCCCCTCTCTCTTTTTTTCCTTAGTAGAAGAGTAAAATAACGCTCAGTGCAAAACCCCCAGAAAAGCTGGGAAAATCATAGGGGTGTGTATGGACACCACCTAAATGACTAGTGATTTTACAACCCAGGCATCTCTTAACATATTAGACCGATGTGTGTCATTTAGTACAAGGTGATCATTGTATTGTTGCCTGCCTTTTTATTTGTCAACATAATCTCAACCCAGACTCATGGCTGTAAACGTTCTAAATTAGACGTGTAGCCTCTGGTTCACCGGTAAGTGCAGCCTGTCATCTTTACTGTAAATAAGGCTTTATTGCAGTGCGACCGTGTGTCTGTTTAGTTGCTTAGTCATGTTGGACTATTTGCAACTCCATAGACTATTGCCCACCAGCCTCCTCCGTCCACGAGATTTCCCAGGCAAGAATACCAGCTGCCATTTCCTTCTCCAGAGGATCCAGACCCAAGAATCGATCCTGCCTCTCTTGCCTCTCCTGCATTGGCAGATGAATTCCTTACCACTAGCGCCACCTGGGAAGCCCTCTGTTTATGTATGGCCTATGGCTGCTCTCACGTACTATGTTGGCAGAGTTCATAACCGTAACAGAGGCTCTGACCCACAGATACCAAACATTTACCACCTTGCCAACTCCTGATCCAGAGAAGGCGATGACACCCCACTCCAATACTCTTGCCTGGAAAATCCCATGGATGGAGGAGCCTGGTGGGCTGCAGTCCATGGGGTAGCAAAGAGTCAGACATGACTGAACGCCTTCACTTTCACTTTTCACTTTCATGCACTGGAGAAGGAAATGGCAATCCACTCCAGTGTTCTTGCCTGGAGAATCCCAGGGATGGGGGATCCTGGTGGGCTGTCATCTATGGGGTCGCACAGAGTCGGACACTATTGAAGTGACTTAGCAGCAGTAGCAGCAGCAGCAACTCCTGATCATCCTGTTGATTTCCAATAACTGTTCTAATATGGCTGTAAATAAAACCCTACAGTTGTATTTAAGTAAATAAGGGTGTGGCATACTTTTAAGGTCCTTCTAGTCAAAGCTATGGTGCTCCAGTATTCATGTATGGATGTGAGAGTTGGAGTATAAAGAAAGCTGAGAGCCGAAGAATTGATACTTTTGAACTGTGGGTTGGAGAAGACTCTTGAGAGTCCCTTGGACTGCAAGGAGATCAAACCAGTCAATCCTAAAGGAAATCAGTCCTGAACATTCATTGGAAAGACTGATGCTGAAGCTCCAATCCTTTGGCCACCTGATGTGAAGAACTGACTCATTGGAAAAGACCCTGATGCTGGGAAAGATTGAGGGCAGGAGGAGAAGGGGATGACAGAGGATGAGATGGTTGGATGGCATCAGCGACTCAATGGACAATGAGTTTGAACAAGCTCCAGGAGTTGGTGATGGACAGGGAATCCTGGCTTCCTGCAGTCCATGGGGTTGCAAAGAGTTGGACATGACGGAGCAACTGAACTGAACTTTTAATCTCTTCATGGAATAACAAAACTTCCTGATGTTTGAGAAAAGAAAAAATTGGGCTAATATTTCCTATAATTTAATTAAAAATGCATTCACTAAAGCAGTTAACTTATCATGGGCTTCCTGAATAAAATAATGTATAGGTTAAGCCTGTGATTTATCATCTGAATTATAAACCATATAGGACAACAGTAATTATACCTGGGCCATCCATAGCAAACTGAATTCCGTGTTCACCTCCTAATGTTTAACGATCCCATCATTATTGAATGTTTGTTAATGTGAAAGTGTTAGTCACTCAGTCATGTCCAACTTTTTGCAACCCCAGGGACTGTAGCCCACCAAGCTCCTCTGTCTATGGGATTTTCCAGGCAAGAATACTGGAACAGCTTGTCATTTCCTTCTCCATGGGATCTTCCCAATCCAAGGATCCAACCTAGTCTCTTGGACTGCAGGCAGATTCTCTACCATCTGAACCCCAGGGAAGCCCAATCATTCTTTTCTCACGCCACGGTGTTCTAGCAACTGCCTTCTGATCTTCTCCTTTTTCTCTACTGACTTTTCTTTTCTTCTCTCTCTGAATATCCCTCCAGAAGGGAGGAGCCCTCACCCTGGGTAACTGGGCACCCAGCCTCCCTCTGCCCTTTCTTCCAACAGTCTCCCTGTGTCACAAACAGAGAAATCCCATGTGTTTTTACAACTAATCCTTAAGATCTTCGTGCCTCCTGATTCCTGACAACGTTCTCTGCACAGTTTGCTCACTGGTGGGTACATGAGTTTTATGTGGTGCTAGAGCCATTAAAGCGAACATTTCAAGGGAGGAGGAGGGCGTGGAAAGTTAGGGAAACAAGGAGTTTCTTTCCAAAAAATGTCCCATGGCAGCTCCAGAAGGGCCCCTGGTCGGAAATGCTGAATCTTGTGTATGAAGCCTTCAATGGCAAAGAAAAACAGGCCACCCTTATTAGAAATTTTCTACAGTGAGAGATGTAACATCATAGCTAAATTCAGTCGGCGACAGGCCGAGCAACAAAAACCAGGAGCCAAGGCAGTCTAGTCGGCTCTGAAATCTGATTCAGGCACCAGATTATGAATAGATTTAACTAGTTCGCCAAATGAAAATGTAGATTTTGGCACCGTCTGAATTTTTTTTTGTGGGGGAGGGGGTATTCTATATGTGGAGTCCCAGTACATGCTGAAGGGATATGAAAAAGAGCTTTTTATATTCTATAACTACTCAGTGTATGTTAAGGGAGGCGGGGGGAACCAATTAACCCGATAAATGCCAAGAAGAAAAATTCGGCCTCTTTTCACTACCTAGAGCATCCAACTTCTTCTATTCACCTTACTCTATAATGCCAGATTTTTCATTCTTCGAAATGACACAGCACCAACCATGAGGAGCTAAGTAGTCAGCTACCCAGGTACACTTATGATTCAATTGCTCACATCTGGCCCAGTCCCTTTCTGGAGGAACTGTGATATGGCAAGGGGCTGAAATCCCACAGCAGGTAAGTAGCACATTGTCAGTGAAGGATGTGGAAATCAAATTGTAATTGTCCTGAGATTTCTCAGATTCCCCTTCCTTTCCTGGCGAGGCTGGCGGTGTGTGCCCCGGACACAATGAACCTCAATTTCCTTCTGTTTCTTTAGCATCAGCCCTCGGAGCACTATTATTCTAAGCTTTGTGATGAGAGACAAAGATTAAAACAAATGAAAATAAATGACGGAGCATGGGGATCTCTTTCTGCCTCCACACTGCAACCTGCTTCTCTTCACTCTCCAGTCTTGTACCACTGTTTTAATAAAAGTTCCCCAGTCGTCGTCCCTTAAAACATGCTGTTCTAACACCAAAGAGCCAAATACACTGAAAAACCTGCCCTAAGGCCATTCGATGCACAAAAGAGAATTCAATAAAAACACATTTGGTTAAAAAGGCACCTATTACTGGACATAAGCTTGAGTGACTTTTGATTGTTACACCTCTTTTAGCTACAGCTGAGTGCTTTTGGATAGACTGAAAGACTGACATCCAAGCAAATTTGCTTCTGTTCCGAATGTGTGTTGAGTGAGTCCTACCCTGAAGTTCTGGTAATTTCAGTGAAAGAGTGTAACGTTTAGCCTATGCATAATTATCAGAGAGGGCTGTCAGATCCAGAATTCCTGAAGGTTGCGGAGTCAGGTGTCTGTCGAGGACCCAAGTTCAAGGGTCAGAATCTGGCGGAATCACTTTACGGCTGCAGGACCTACATCAAAGGCGACAATCTTTCTGAGACAGAGGACCTTCATCTGAAGATGAAGATGATGATGCTAATCTAATGACATTTAAATGCACAGTAGATGCTACAGAAAATGTTCCATTTCAAACTGTCTGATGGGTGTCGTCTACATAGGGTCACCGAAGGGGAAGTGATGAAAGGAAAAGTTTCTGTTCCAGACCCTCCAGAGCCGACGTAGAAGTACAGGTGTTTCTGGACTTAGGAGAGACGAGCCACGCACAAGGAGACGGAATGGAAGAAAGGTGAGCTTCCCGGGCGCCGTGTGGGAAGAGTGCAGACAAGAACGCACAGAATGGCACCAGGAAGAAGCTGCTCTGCCTTTTGATTCAGCGTTTCTCTTAGGGGAGGAGTTTCCCCCAACTGATGGTGCAAGAGATTTGACTGACTCCCACTTTCAAACACGACCAGGTTACCCTGGTACACTCACAGACACTATAAAAATCTAGTTGTCTAATAGGTGGTGATGGGCTAATTGTGTTTCTAAAGCCAGAGATTACACCAATTTATATCAGCATTTACTAGGTCACTTGGCTAAGCAGTATTTATAGGATTATATATGGACTGAAAGTCAAGTACAGTGTCGTAGAGTCTTAGTGCTGGAAAAGTCTGCATATTTATCTCGTCTTACTGTCTCTTCTGGCAAGAGAGAAATTGTAAACATGTAACATGGCTATAAAGGGTTGCGGGCAAAGTAACAAACTCGAGTAACAAGGAAAAATGCTATTCTCAGACTTCGTCTAACTGCTCAGTTAGCTCATGCCTTAATTCCAAATTCCTTCAGATTTCTACTTATATCATCAAATGCTTCAATAGGATACTTGAGTGAGTGAGTGAAGTCGCTCAGTCGTGTCCAACTCTTTGCGACCCCATGGACTGTAGCCTACCAGGCTCCTCTGTCCATGGGATTTTCCAGGCAATAGTACTGGAGTGGATTGCCATTTTCTTCTCCAATGAATGAATTGAACAAGTACAGTAATGCAGACTAGAGGAGAACAAAGGTATAGGGTACTTACTCTATAGAAATTCGGCAATATTTTCAATCTCTCTCCAAGTTTTGTTTTGCATTTTTAAGTTTAGTTTGCACAAAAACCTCTCAAATCCTCCTTTTCTTTGGTTACTTTAGATTTCCTGGGTTAAACAATTTTTAAAAAATGAAAACATCACTCTAAATCTCCAGTTCCTAAGGAAATATGTGTAAACAAAGTCATGGGAGGCAATTGGCTCCTGGAAGAGACGGCATGAGAAAAGAGGGCAGTGAGAGGAAAAGGCCATTAGCCTTTTCTTTACGCATCTTGGCAGCTACTCTTGGTAACAGGCATCATCTTTGCTGCTTAAATGAAAATAAAAGCAAACAATAGTTTCAAAGATACACATCTGAATGGTGAAGAAGTTGGGCAGACTTAAAACTGGAGGATAATGGTAACTCTTTGTCAGAATGAAGGTCTCCTGTTTGGTGAAATGAGAATGCCAGCAAAATCACATGAAATCTTGAACATATATGTACACATGATTCTCCCATGATCGGTGTGTGTGTGTGAATCATGAGGGAGCTGGATAGAGGGCTGGGAAAGAGAATACAGGAAGTCTCAGATAGAGTACTGTGTGAGTGTGTAAGTGTGTGCGTGTGTGTGTGTGAAAATCATGAATAAGCTGGAGAGAGAGGGCTGGGAAAGAGAATACAGGAAGCCTCAGGTAGAGTAGTGTCTGTGTGTGTGTGTGTGTGTGTGTGAATCATGAATAAACTGGAGACAGGGCTAGGAAACAGAATACAGAAAGTCCCAGGTGGAGTAGTGTGTGTGTGTGTGTGTGTCTGTGTTTGTGTGAATCATGAGTGAGCTGGAGAGAGGGCTGGGAAAGTGAATACAGAGTCTCAGGTGAATACCAAATGCCTTCCTGGATGAAGAATGTGAGCTGCTGGAGCATCTTAGAGAGGTAGAGTAGTGTGTGTGTGTGTGTGTGTGTGTGTGTGTGTGTGTGTTCAAGGATGCTCCCATACATAATCCTGGATGGGAAGTCTTTCAAATAAATTAGAATTAAAAAAAAAAAAATTGGCTTAACATCCACCAAACATGTCAATGGACATTTCAGTAGACTTGAAATTTAAAGCTTTACTGTAATGCAAGTTTGGCCAAGGGATTCTTTCCCTTATATAATCACTTAGAAGGAACCAGGGGCTTGTATTTCACAAAGTGAGTGTTTAGCTTTAACCAGTCTTAGATGAATAAAAATAGAACATTAGGGACTTCCCTGGAGGTGCATCGGTAAAGAATCTGCCTGCCAAGGACATGGGTTCAATCCCGGGTCTGGGGAGGTCCCACATGCCTGGAGCAATGAAGCCCCTGCGCCACAGCTCCTGCGCCTCTGTATTCCAGAGCCCGCGCTCCACAGCAAGAGAAGCTACGGCACTGAGAAGCCTGCACGTCACAGCTGGAGAGCAACCCCCGCTTGCACAGCTGGAGAAAAGCCCACACAGCAAAGAAGACCTAAGGCAGCCGGGGCCAGTAAAGAATCAGGGAGGGAGAACAGGGCGTTTCACATGCAGTCAGCTCAGCTCAGTTCAGCCCCCCAGGCCTGTCCAACTCTTTGCGACCCCATGAATCGCAGCACAGTACCACCTACCAAATATGGCATCGAGTTTATCATCTTAGGGAGACCACTTTTCTTTTCATTCTCCCCATTTTAAAAGAAGACTTACGGCAACATTTTCCCCCCTAAGCCAAAGAGACATATGGATATCGATTATGCTAACTCTTTAAACAAGTGACCCACATCTTATCTTCTCCCTCAGATAGAAGCATATGGACCTTACTCAAACCGTCACAGTGTGCTGTGGCTGGGGGAAACACGAGTCTTCATCAGAATGCACGTTTCTTGTTCCTAAACGCTCTGTAAGGACCTGACAGTGAGAGAGCTGGGAGTGAGGGGTTTACTCACTTCCTGTGACTCAGTTAATAACCGGACCTGACTCCTATCTAAGACTCTGCCTCTTGCTGATGACTTTTCTAAGGTTTCAGGTATGTTTCACTTTATTTTGCAAGATGTGCATGTGGATAAGGCAAAATCATTTCTGCTACCACAATGACCCATGTGTGCAATTCAGCATGTTCTGTAGAATAAAGGGGTGTTTTTGCAAAAGATGCGGAGGTTGGGTATTTCACGCATACATGTTTTTAAACACCACAAGTCTATAGACCACATGCGTACAGATGGAAAAACAAACGTGAAAGCTCTAGAGGTATATTTTGATTACAGACGCCAGTTACTCGTGGTTGGATTTTGCTCCGATTCCGTTCAGGTATGTGATCTAGGAAGTAATAAAAGGTAGATGTTTAAAAAGTAAAACACAGTAAAGACGAAAATGTGAAGGAACAGCCGGTCGTATGCATATTTTCGGTCTATTAGTGGTGACATGTTGTGATGAAAAGGGTCGAAGGATTTAGGTTATTTCATTAGCAGAGAAAATACACATGTCCTTTTATTTGCTTTTACTTGTGACACCACTGAGATTTCAGCCCAAATATCACAGCCACGTAATGGCCACTAGGATGTTGTCAGCAGGGCGATAGCTAGGAAGGGGATGTTACAATGGCATTCAGACGGTCTCATTTCCTACAAGGAGCAGGCACTGCTTTCATAGGAATAAATGCAAAGCGAAAAGAAAGTCAACCCAGAAATGAAAGATGTATACAGCTATGTCTTCCTCTAACCCATTAAGTCCCCACGTTCCTATAACAGATCGACAAAGCCCAAGTGAAAAATGAAAGTATTCATTGCCTCCTCTTATTTGGTTAATCTGAGTTCAGAACTGGATATGAACTAGTTTGCTGGAACAAGCTGTATGCTATGTTTAACAAGAATGCTACGTAATGCTGACACAGATTAAAGTGTGGATTCAGATTCGATAGGATACACTTTGTTAAGGAGTGAGGGTGGATACGTGTACATATGTGCATATTCATACACACTCATACAAATACAAATGTATTCATATAGACATTTTTGTTTCCCATAACTTGGAAAAAGGAATTAAAACATGATTGTTCATTCTGTGCTTTGCTATGGCCATTTTGCTCATAGTAAATGTGGGCCCAAATTCTCCCAAGAAAAGTCTAATCAAAACAGAACAAAACAAAGTGAATCTAAAGTCACTAAATGATATAATTTTAATTGATAAATAATAGAATGCAATTAAGATGAAGCAGTTATTTAAAAGGAAATTATAAGCATAATACATTTTATTATGTCCATGAATGTATTTATAAGATGAAAAAAGGTCTCACTGGATGAATTTTATATTAAGTTGTTATTTTTTAAAATGCAGAATGAGAAATATATGTTTCTTTACTATGATAAAGAGCATCTTTCTCAAAACTAAGAAATCAAAATCAATAGAAGCACTTACCCTAGAATCAGCAGAGTAAATTTGGAGATAAGTACAACCATTATTATTAAAAGTTATAGTGTATACGTATAAAGATTTGAAAATGGCCTATAACACACAAAATATGTTTAATCTCTTTCATGATTTATACAATACATATAAAAATCACTAAGATATAATTTTTCTCTTAGATTTGTGAAAAGTAAAAACTTCTGCTTAGTGAGGATGAGGGAAAATAGACTCTCTCATACTTTGATTGCACATACATAATCTCCCACAAATTTTCCAGAGGGAAACTCAGCAATACCTGTCAAAACTATCCATATACTTCCTTTTTTGACCCAGCAAACCACTTGTAGAAATCTGTACAAAAATATATGAGCATAAAATTATTCATGCATCATTATTCATAACTGGAAAGCACTGAAGACAAGGAAATGACTCTAAGCAAGCAATTGCATCATTGATGGCGCATTTGCATGGTGGAATACTATGCAACTGTAAAACGTGATAAGGAAGAACCCTACTATGAACTGGGATGGAGTGCTTTCTGGGGTTTACTATTACTTGAAAATATGAATAAATTTTTCTACAGTATCCTTCATAAAAGAAAGATGGGACACAAGAAAATACATATGCATTTTCTCATTTAACAAGATGAAATCCAGAACAAATAAGCCAGAAACTAACGGTAGGGATTATTTGAAAAAAGATGATTCCAAACAGGGTAGGGATCCTGAGGACTGAGAAGACAGCTTTCACTAGATATAATGAAAACAATGATGTTTTTGAATTTGCTTTTTTTGTGTGTATAATAGACAAGAAATCAACAAAATCAACCAGCTTTTTAAGGAAGAACCCCAAATGGAGTACAAACACTAATAATGCCCAACCACATTACTAATGAATAACATAATCAAATTGAGTGGGTTGGGAAAGATAAATATTAAGTAAAAAGGTAACAAGTATTTGATTATCCTAGGAAGTAAAATACTGATACTATTTGGCTATAGCCTAAAGAAGTCTACACAAATATGGCACTTTAGTCAGGAAATAGGTTACAACAGTAAAGCCATCCTGTGTGTATCCTGGGATGGAGCAAATCAGTGAAACTATACTGTGTGAAGAAAAGTTATGACCAACCTGGATAGTATATTCAAAAGCAGAGACATTACTTTGCCGACTAAGGTCCGCCTAGTCAAGGCTATGGTTTTTCCTGTGGTCATGTATGGATGTGAAAGTTGGACTGTGAAGAAAGCTGAGCGCCGAAGAATCGATGCTTTTGAACTGTGGTGTTGGAGAAGACTCTTGAGAGTCCCTTGGACTGCAAGGAGATCCAACCAGTCCATTCTGAAGGAGATCAGCCCTGGGATTTCTTTGGAAGGAATGATGCTAAAGCTGAAACTCCAGTACTTTGGCCACCTCATGAGAAGAGTTGACTCACTGGAAAAGACTCTGATGCTGGGAGGGATTGGGGGCAGGAGGAGAAGGGGACGACCGAGGATGAGATGGCTGGATGGCATCACGGACTCGATGGACGTGAGTCTGAGTGAACTCCGGGAGATGGTGATGGACAGGGAGGCCTGGCGTGCTGCGATTCATGGGGTCGCAAAGAGTCGGACACGACTGAGTGACTGAACTGAGACTGAGACTGATACTGTGTGAAATGAGAGCCAGGTTTCACATTGCTGGAGACAGAAGTTACCAGTCAGGAAAGTGGGAAGGCTAGAGTGAGTCCTATGGGTGAGACTGAAATCAGAGGTGGATGACCTCCTAGTTTAATGAACACAGACGGCCAATTATGCATCACATACAAATATTTCTTAGCTCCATCCTTGAGAGGGTCTTGAAACAAGCTTCCCTCATCACTCAGTCGGCAAAGAATCTGCCTGCAATGCAGGAGACCTGGGTTCGATTTCTGGGTCAGGAAGATCCCCTGGAGAAGAAAAAGGCAACCCATTCCAGGATTCTTGCCTGGAGAACTCCATGGAAATAGGAGCCTGGTAGGCTACAGTCCATGGGGTCACAAGAATCAGACAGGACTTAGTGACTTAACTACTAGCAATGATCGCACCAAGGTCATAGATCTTGGTTTTTTAAACTTCATTTTCAAATAAGATGAACCAAGATTCCTTGGGCAAGGAGTAGGGGCAAGGAAAATATGAGTCTGAGGAAACAAGATTGTTTTGCCCATAAAAAAAGAAGTGTTTAAAAAATTGTTGGGATTATGTCAAAGGAAGAAGCTCCCAATGATCACATCTGGAACAATTTGTACAGTAAAATAAGGAGTTAAATGATGGGCTATAACTCGTGAAATCAACATTGATGAATCCCAGTTAATGTAAATGATTAAAAGCATAAACAAATGAAGGAAAAGGAAAAGCTCCCGAATCACACAGAATTTCCGTTAATAAGCATAGAAGGAATGGTGGACATATAAAAGCAGCAAGAACTGCTCCTGCCAACACGGACTAACCATTGTCACAAGCAAGCGTCACCAGTGACACTAAAATTAGCAGGCAAAAATATAGTGAAAAATAGGGTACCTGGACAGTCTCAGATTATTTGTCCACAGTATACTTATTAGTTGCCAGTCTATGTTAAAAAAAAAAAGGAAATGTAGTAATTACAGTGGAGAAGGCTGACATGATCAAAGTGAGCATCCCCTGTAATAACACATGTAGATATCATGTATGCCCTCATATGCTACAGTAAGAAGGATACATCACTTCTGAGATACTCTGGCCAGAAAAATGCATGCTGCTGCTAAGTCGCTCCAGTCGTGTCTGACTCTGTGCGACCCCAGAGACGGCAGCCCACCAGGCTCCACCATCGCTGGGATTCTCCAGGCAAGAACACTGGAGTGGGTTGCCATTTCCTTCTCCAATGCATGGAAGTGGAAAGTGAAATGTGAAAGTGAAGTTGCTCAGTCGTGTCTGACTCTGTGCGACCCCATGGACTGCAGCCCACCAGGCTCCCCCGTCCATGGGATTTTCCAGGCCAGAGTACTGGAGTGGGGTGCCTTCTCCAAAAATTTCATTCTAATCGTGTGACCCTATCACATGGACCTAAAGAAAGACATTCTGCCTCAGATCAAGCCACTATGCTTCGAAAGCATCAAGGTCATGAAAAGCAAAGAAAGACTTTGAAATTGTCCCCAATGAAAGGACTAAGGAAATGAAACAGCTAAATGCAACATATGACCTTAAATTACACCTTGGCCCTAAAAGAGGACAATGGTGGGAGGGCATCTGAAGAAAGCTGGTAGATGACTTGGTAGAACTGTACTTCTCTTCCTGGTTTTGATCATTTGTGGGTATGTAGAATAACAGCTGGGGAAGCTAAGCGAAGGGCAAGTGGGACGTTGGGGAGAAATGAGTTTTACATTTTTTTCTAAATTATTTCAAACTTTTTCAAAGTTAAAACAGAAAAACCAAACACAAATCAGGATAACTGACATTTTTAAAATGTGGAAATTTTAATCAATACAATAACCCCTAAAACACAACTGTGCAGATACTTGATAATTATTTGATGTTTTTGTGACTATCTTCTGGAGGGAAAAAAGAACTGATCGAGCAATGGAGCTCAAGATAAACAGGGTGTAATTTAATAATCAAAACTCAGTAGGTTTCTAATATATCTGCAAAAATCAGAAAATATAAAAACATGTTTCCATGAGAAAAGCTCATACTCTCCTAAGAGTGACCTTAACAAACTTATTAAAACTACACTAAAAATTCAATTAAGCACAATGAAAAACCAGAACAAAGATACTGAATTACAAGATAGTACTATTTTCCTCAATGGAAAAACTCAGTATACAAAAGAGGAAATCTTTACAAGTTATTCTGTGAATAAAGTAAAGTTTCTATTCAGTGATAATGATAAGTTGCCAAAGTTAATATAAAAATATCTAAACATTTAGACCATTTGGAACAAGAAGCATAATTATGAGGAAATTGTCCAAAAATTATTATAATATTTTTAAAAAATGTAACTTCTCTAACTATTCATATTCATCAGAACTTCACACTTACTCAGTAAACAGTACTTGGTCTGTTGGTAATAAACCCTTTGACAACAAAATTAGACACGCTGTCACCTTATACCACAGAACATATTATAATTACAGTAGATAATTTATTTAAAATAAATCATAAAAGGAGATAAAAGTATTCAACTACTTTTATTTTTACAATTTGTATAAATTTACATATTAAATTATGTTTATGTTTTGCATGGTTGACATTAATTTTTCTGCATTCCTGTCCTCATATATATATTATACTTCAATCATTTTATAATGTCTGTATAATTTCATAATATATCACTTTAAGATTTTACCATAGAAATGGCCCATCAAATCATATTGGTTTAATAAAATTTAGTCAACCTTTCCTTTAAGGTTAAACACTGGCTTGCTTCCCATCTTTGCTTTTAGAATGAGCTCTGGTAGGGACATCTTAATGTGGCATGTTATTACTTCTGTTAAATACCTTTTTGAGAATCAGTTTAAAGTAGCAGAATTATTGTGAATATAAGTTTTTGCTATTTCTTGTGATAATGGATAATGCCTTCCAAATTGTGTACATATGCACATAGATATATAAAATAATATTTTCATATAACATAACTAGTGTAATATATATGTGCATATATGCATATGTATATATACAAAGTTTTACAAATATAAAACAAAATTATAAATATTATTGTCACTATATCAATATATATTATATATGTGTATTTGGATTTTGGTTTTCATCTTAATAAATGTGACCTAACAGTCTTAAGGCAATGGCACCCCACTCCAGTACTCTTGCCTGGAAAATCCCATGGACAGAGGAGCCTGGTAGGCTGCAGTCCATGGGGTCTCGAAGAGTCGGACAGGACTGAGCGACTTCACTTTCACTTTTCACTTTCATGCATTGGAGAAGGAAATGGCAACCCACTCCAGTATTCTTGCCTGGAGAATCCCAAGGATGGTGGAACGTGGTGGGCTGCCATCTATGGGGTCGCACAGAGTCAGACATGACTGAAGCGACTTAGCAGCAACAGTCTTAAGAAGGTTAATTTCATTTGCATTTTTATATTTTACCTTTGGACATTTACTGGTTGCAAAGAAGAAAATTAGAGAATTTCTGCTTTTAAGCAAGTGGAAAGAGGGGTATTTGTAGATCTCCAGTTCTTACTGAAGCCCAGAGTAGTATTTGTTAGAAAATCACTCTATCAGATTATAGCTCTTTGATCCTCCCACTTTTTACTCTGGGTCAAATTGGTTCATTTAAAAAAAAAAAAAAAATGAAATAATCTCCTTCTGTTTTGTCCTAAAAACAAGTAACAGGAACAAAAACAAATACCGTTGACTCTGGCTTCCATCTGTTATAAAGTGAGGAACATACGCTATCCTGCAATCAAATGCAATTCAGTGGTTGGAAACATTTTTCTGCATGCTTCTGAAGTCCACAGCAGCATGATTTGATCCAGAAATTATCTCACTGACTTGGAGACCAGTGGCTTTCACACTGGGTGAGACTTCAGCACAGAGAATCCACACGCTGTTTTTGATATTCATTAATCATCTGGCTAATTTGTTTTAACACAGGAGCACTGACAGCAAACGCATGTTATTATAGCAACGGTGACTGCCTAATCCAGACTCTGATGGCATTAACATTTGCGAAGCTGGCAGGCCCCTGCCCAGATACGGTCAGTGCTGTCTTTTAGTCTAATTGCAAATATACCTACATTTAATTCACATCTGCTACAATCATTGGCTGGACTAGATGGGGCCAGTGGGATAAATGGATTACAACTCTGTTTCTTTTTCTTATGTTGAGCATTATACCAATAAATACATTGCAGTCTTTTGGTAACATGTTTGAATAAATGCATGGATTTTATTTTAATATTCTGCATTAAAAATTTATTGTACAATATACTAAGTACTGAGAGTATGAATTCAGGCATCTTGCAGCTAGTGGTAGCAAAATCAACCCATTTTGGAAAAAGCTTTGTCTCAACTTTAGAAGAAAATGAGAGAAGTAAAAAATTTTATGGATTTTTTCCCCAATTATGCAAACATTTTTTTATTTGAAAACTATATACCCATGTAAGGAAAGGATTACTAACTGGAGAGTTCCATTAACGTTTTAATTTTTCAAAAGATATTTCTATTTGCTATTTATTTTGCTATATTATTTTCCCTCCATCTCTGAAAGAGGTCACTTTTGTTCTGTTGTTAGTAATGATGCTTAAATAGATTAAACAACTCATGAAAAATGTTTAGCTTGTTAGTGCTTGACCTGGACTCTAATAAATGCCTGCTAATTCCCTGATTTAGGGACCACCCATTAACCAAGACATCATTGCTGCTTTAGGGTTTCCACGGCTTCTTGGTTTTAATAAAATTATAAGCTGAATCTGGCATCCAGAACTCAAAGATCAAAGACCTCTTCCTTCTTCTTTCAAACGTGTAACATGGACATCCCCTTCTTCCTCTTGTCAGTGACTTTTCAAAAATTTACTCCCAACAAAGAAGATATTCCCCTTTTTGAGTCGGAATTTTCTAAGGATCATTATCAGAAAGTATTGACGATGCGTTTCTTCCTTCACTTTATTCTCTGAATACAGTAAATGCCTCGAATAGGTTGAGAGAATTGAACTACAAGGAAAAAGTCGTGCTGTGTGAAAGGACTCTTATTCATGGCACCAAACGATTAATATAACTTTCACCCACTAGGATAATAGAGGAAGTAAATGGTTCTTTCCCCGAGATGTTTACACTGTTATCTGGGGTCTTTTAAACAGTAGCAGAGCGTGGTTCTCTTGATTTGCTCACTCATTCTGTTATTAGACATATTCTTAACTTCTTCCGTGGGGAGCCGTTTTTCTGTCTTCACTCTTTTCCTAGGGCCTGTTCCTAGGTCACCGGGCATTGTCAGAACGTTGACAGTGTGTCTCGGCTTCTTCCTGCCCATGTGGGGTAGAGTTGCTCAGTTATCTCTCACACCAAATAAGCTCCAAGGCTTCATGCAAGACAAAAAGGCAAATAGGTATTGAGTCATTCTGTTTGTGGAGTGCTGCCATTCAAATCCTGGACACGTGGAAAAAAAACACAAAAAACGAATGCTGGACACGTGTGTCCATAAAGCTGAAAAAATATGCAGCGAGGACATGGAGATTATTTTCATAGTCAACAAAATGTATCTTTTATTTACCACTCAGAATGAAATATGTTGATAAAACTGTAAATTAAAACGCTAATTGTTCTTTTCGATTTGAGTTGTAACTAAAAATGATTATAAGTAAATAACACACAGACAGATGCAGCCTATAAATTTATTTCTAAAGAAAGTTTTCATTCAATGAAGCCACACTGGAACTCTGAGCTGTGTCTTTTAGGGCAAGAAGAAGGAATGCCACAGGACCACAGTATTCAAAGGAACGCCGGTGGTCTTGACAGATAGACTGTTTCAGATACAATGTTATTTCGGACCCTAAATGCAGACACTGGGGCCCTGTGTCTAGCTTTTCTGCAAGCATTTTCTTGCTTCAATTCAGAGTTCGTGGTTTACTTATTTAGTCCTGTCGTTGTTCGGTCGCTCAGTCGTGTCCGACTCTTTGTGGCCCCGTGGACGGCAGCACGCCAGGCCTCCCTGTCCATCACCAACTCCCAGAGCTTGCTCAAATGCATGTCCATCACGTCAGTGATGCCATCCAACCCTCTCATCCTCTGTCATCCCCTTCTCCTCCTACCTTCAGTCTCTCCCAGCATCATGGGCTTTTCTAATGAGTCGGCTCTTCGCATCAGGTGGCCAAAGTATTGCAACTTCAGTTTCAGTAGCAGGCCTTCTAATGAATATTCAGGATTGACTTCCTTTAGGATGGACTGGTTTCATCTCCTTGCAGTCCAAGGGACTCTCAAGAGTCTTCTCCAACATCACAGTTAGTGTTTACCAAATTGCAATGACTATAAATGCAAACTATTATATTAAGCACTTCAAAGAGAGTTAATAATCTTCTTGGAGATGATTCAAAAATAAAACTGGAGCTCATAAAAACAAGATTTGAATTTGCATCAGTTTAAGGGACAACTATCAGAATGAAAATGCTCTTGTGTTATAAACTTGAAGGGCTGTTTGGATCTTAGCTTTTTTTTTTTTTTTTTTTGCTTAATCATATCTAAGTTTTACTTTTTCTATTATATGAGGTAGAGTATGCACCAAGTAATTTGATAATAATTATTAGATAGAGAAAATAATTATTTTAGAGTATATTTTGGAAGCTGCAATTAGCATCTTAACTTGGAATTTGAGTATTATTATTATTAAATTTACTATGTAAACATGTAATTTGGTACATTTATATAATTTGTTTAGCAAATTACTCTTAAGAAAATAAATAGAATATTTGCTTTTTGTCTGGAACCAGACAAGGACATCCTCAGGGTGATTGCCTGGTGGATCTACTTTCTTTCTTTCACCTCAGGCCCAAAGAGGGAGGCAATCCTAAGACCTGCTCACTCATCCTTCAAGACTGGACACCAGTCAAGGGCAGAGGGCAGGTCCTTGTTTTAATATGTGAAGACGAGTTGATCTGAAAACCATTCTGCCGGGGTGATATCTGGTGTGAATAACTAAAGTCAAGACAAGAAGGGACTTTTTAATGTAAGACTTCATTTGTTTGTTTCTTTGCTTATTCGTTTAGGGAAATTGAATTATTTCTATATATTGAAAGGGTGTTTTTCTGATGGATTTTTTTTCATCTCCTAGATCTATTTTAACTATAATCAGAATATCAGAACTGACATTTTAGCACTATTTTTAATCAAATGTATATATATTAGAGATTGCTTTTGGAAGCTGTATCGGTATTTAATGTTTAACATGATAATGCTCAAGCTTCACTTCTGTGGAGCCACGGTGCATTTCTGTTTGCTCCTGTAGTCTTGATTCTTCTCTAGGGAGAAGAGTCACTCCCCAATTTAATACTCTAAGGGTGGAGAGTTTTTCTGAAAAACAGTCAGCCAGATTCTTGTTATCAGTTAAAAGATAAGAAAGCAAAAGCGAAAAATAAGTCAAATGACCCATCTCAATTCTAAATAATAGCTGGGTGGGATTCTCAGGGGAAATGAGGCCTGATGCTTATAGACCAATGGGTCAGTCATCAAAGCACCTGCAGTAACTTTGGTCTGACTTCTTGGGATGGGGGCTGGAGCAGAATGTACACTTAGTCAAGGTCTTGAAAACTTAGTGCAATCACGACTGGGACTTCTGAGTGCAGTTCATAAGCTTATTGGTTATTTAGGAATAAGGGTCTTTGTTGATAACCTAAATTCATGCATTTATATCTCAAAAAAAGATAAAGCCCAATACTTTCCTATCACATTTTAACTAACTTTAATTTCATTTATATCAATATAATTTCATACTGTATATAATTTCTACATAGTTTCCCAAACATTATGTCATTTTAGTACTATAGTAAATAATAAAGAAGTGAGATTTCTACATATTCTAGATTTAAGTAAAATGAAATAAGTAAAACAGTATGATAAAATATTTTGATTTCAAATCTACCTTATTGTCATACTTTAGAATATAAGCATATCTGTTTAAAAATGATTTACTTTAATTTTTATTGATAATATCAACTTTTCGTCAAAAATGAAAGTTGCTCAGCCGCGTACGACTCTTTGTGACCCCATGGACCATACAGTCTGTGGAATTCGCCAGGCCAGAGTACTGAGGTGGGTAGCCTCTCCCTTCTCTAGGGGATCTTCCCAATCCAGGAATCGAACCCAGGTCTCCTGTATTGCAGATGGATTCTTTACCAGCTGAGCCACAAGGGAATAGCACATTGAATATATTTATCATGCAGTATATGTAAATTTGTATACATATAAATAACATATTTCTTAAACTACAATAATAAATGGAAGGCCCAAAGGAGATGTACATTTTGGTAAAGAAATGTTGCAGATTATTGAGACTGGGACAGTTGACAGAGCAGGAACCACCTTGGTACAAAACCCAAAGTAACGCAACTCAGGCACCGGTGAAGCTAGGGACGCGATTTACTTTGGAAACACGATGATGTGTCTTTTGGGTAAATGTAAACGTGGGCTGGTTGTCTTGAGTTTATGATAAATGTAAGTCAGAGTCCGTGCATGCTCAGTTCAGAGACGATTTACCTGTTTCCATCAATTATCTCTTTTCCTGTGACTTACAGGATATACAAATGACCAAAAAAAAAAAAAAAAAGGCAATGATTCTCAAGGTCGATATCTGCCAGCATTTAGAGGCCTCTAACACATTTATAATCAAGTTAGGATTTTAAACAATAGCCACTATAGAATGATAGCTCCAATCAAACAAAGAAAAGAGAAATAAGAGCATTTTTTCTGTAGTTTGTTTCCAGCTGGTCTGAAAAGAGAGAGAGAGAAAGATTGATTCAGAGAACTCTCCCATGAGGACATAGTCTCATGGCATCTCTAACCTGATTTCCAGGCCAGAGAAACTCTGATGGATATTCAAACTTTGAATGGCTATGCAAATCAAACTTATGAACCTTCAGAGAGCCATCCTTCATTAGGCTTGACTTCAGTGAGGAGTAAGCAACAAGAACAGATGGGCGGCTCAGGCCCACGGTCTCCATGCTAATCACGGCAAGAAACAAGAAACCGAGGGAGAGGCATCCTGCTAGATTCACGATCACCTCAGCCTCCGCAGCAGAAGGCTTCCTGATCATTCATGGAAGATGCCGGCTGCATTCTAAACACGCACTCAGAATCGTCCCATACTTCTGCACACGAAAGAACACAGTCCCCAGGGAAAGAGCGAGGTATGCCCTTCAGTGGTACAAGCCAAGGGTCAGTTTGGAGAATCCGTATTGCGAATGCAATTTTTATACCATGGCGCCAGAAGTTCAGGAAATGAAAGTTGAAAGTCAACTTCAGAGAAGGACCTGAAACGAGAGTCAGAGGAAAGATACCCCCAAAATGCACACGTAAGGTTGCGGCTGAGGAAACGTTAAAGCTCGCGTGCACGCACAGGCTCCCGGTTCTGTTGCCAAGTTTCTGAGCTGTGAAGCGAGTGCGGAAGAAGCCTCCTTCTGGGAGTAGTTTATGGGAGGCCTGAAGGCAAATGATGTGATTGCCACCGAGCATTTTCCGTAGCAAGCATTTTAAGACATGCTGATCCATCAGCAGAAAGTTCGACCAAAAAGTTCAGATAAAAAGAAAGAAAAAGAATCAGGAAAGAGCAATTCCCCTGGTAGAATAAGCAGATTAAAACCTCATCAGAGCATCAGAGTAAAAGAGGGAAAACAACAGCAGCAAACACACAAAAGAAAAAATGGTGAATTTAGAAAGAGCGTGGCTGCCGTTTCATTTTCCACACTTGGTTCACTGGGCTCTTTTATTTCTTTCTTCCCCCTCTCTCTTTCCCTCTTTCTTTCTTCCTTCCTTCCTTTTCCTCCTCCTTCCCCAACCCTATCTTTGTTTCAATTTCTTTCTTTTGAAAGAAAAGTTATTGGAAAAAAAAAAATCACCACTAAAATAAAATCGCTGACCTGAACACTGGAGTTCTGTCTCCCTCCTTAGGCTCCTTGCCATGGAGAAAATGATTTTATTTATTTACTAGGACAGAAAAAAAGAAATGGGAAGTGCCTTTTTCTTTCAAACATTGTCAACGTGAAGACTTGACCTTTGAGACAGGCTAAGGAGAGAAAGCAAGAATTCTTTCTGAAGCTTTACTTCTTGGTGCCTGACACCGAGTGTAGCTAATTGTCAGCAGTATTATGAAATTCTAAACTCATTCCATGAGCCTTTACTTAGAAGTGACTTTGGCTGAAAACAACTCAGGCAGGCTTCCCTGCTGCCCTCCTCCCCTCCCCTCCCCTGGTTCAGCTTGTTTTCCCTCCATCCATTGTACCACGTCCAAAACTGCGCATGGAAAGAGCCCGTGGCTTGTTTTTCATTGCAGGTTAAAATCAACTTTAATCTTGTTATTTTTTCCCCCCTAAGATGTCGCCCATCTCATTAAAATGATTAGGCTTTTTCTTTTGAAGTTACCTGAGGTGAAGTCTAATTGGCACACTGGCCACCAAAAAGTGATGTCACAGGCAAGAGCAGAAGCAGGCAAGCTGACCCACAGCAAGCGGTGGCTTGATTTCACGCCGAGATTTAAGGTACCACGGCCTCAGCTCTGATGATAAAGCGTCTGTGGTTGTTAAGCGTTTGAAAATAGAACTGTGTTTCCTCAACAGAGAGGAACTAACCAACATTAAATGCCACCTTTTTGAGTTAAACAGCCATAGATCGAATGACAGAATGTGACAACGGATCCGGCTGGAGAGATGGTCGTTGCCTAGTTTAGCTGAGCTCGAGTTTTGTGCTGACTTTTATTCATTAGCAGAGACTCTGGTGTTGCCAGCCTGAGTTACGAAATCATCCATTTAAACGGTTTCAGTGAAATTGTGCTGTACAGACTGGGTTCTCCACGTGGTAATGTGATGCTTCCAGCAGTGCTTAAGGAGAGGACATAGGAAAGGATTTACAGCGCAGCCTCACAGGTTTCCTTAGCAAAACAGAGTGACACGTTACACTCAAGTGATATAGTGTGAATCTGATCAGTGATTAAAAAATGATTTTTGACCAGATTGGAGCAAATTCCTGTACTGTTAAAAAAAAACAAAAAACTATTTCTTAATAAAACACTGTATTCAACCCTGGTGAGGAGGCATGGAGCTTATAAAGACCAAATTAGATATACGTCCTTTTACTTTTTCACCCTTTACAAAACTCCATATCAGATGACAACAGAGGTAATTCTGGAAAGATCTCCCTTTGGAGTGGCAACTTCTAGGTATCAAGGCCCATGATCTCAGTATTTCTTGAGGTGGGAATTCACAAATGTGTTAGCAAGAACATGGGGCATCTGAAGCAAGCCTGATTCTAAGGGCCGTGACCTCAGGGGGATTTACACTCCTGTCTTTGCAGCATATAGTCCAACTGCGCTTAATTCTTTTCCCTTGGACTCCCACCCCTGCTTGTCACTTTGACATTCAAAGACTTGCCATCGAGTAAGACTGGAAAAGGATGTGATTGCCCACTGGTTCTGTAAGGTTAAGAAGGAAACACACAAGCAACTTCCGGTAGATACAGGCTTATCGTCGTCCCGATAAAAAGGTATTCGTGCACCAATGCAGCGCATAATGCTGACTATTTGGTTTGCAGAGTTTGGAAGAAGCAGTGTCTGTCAGTGTTGTGGGTTGTGTAACGTTAGACGTGTCTTCCTTCAGTTTTTTCATCTTTCTGGGGCAGAAGGAAAGCAACACATCTTTGGAGCAACCGATACACATTTAACTTCAGTTCCTCCCCTTACTCGTCATGTCACACAGGGAACTGACACCACGTCTCCTGTCTGAACCCTGTTTAGTTTTCTCATCCATAAATCAAGGTAATTTGATGAGAAGCATGAAAATGGATGTAAATCGCCCAGCAGAGTCCTTGGCACATTAACAGAAGCAACGTTCCCAACAAAGATGTCAGTATCTACAATGACCACTTTTAGCCTACTGGAGGTTCTGTCTTGAGGATCTTGGTAAATTGCTTTTATCACTGTAACGCTTGCTGTCAGAATAACCTACAAACTTGCCGTCTGGCTTTATCACTCACATACTGAACTAACTCGGTAAGTTTGCTAAAAATTATGTCTTAAGTGGAGCCCTTGTGCTGAGCTTAGTCGCTCGGTCACGTCTGACTCTTTGTGACCCCATGGACTGCAGCTCAGCAGGCTCCTCTGTCCATGGGGATTCTCCAGACAAGAATCCTGGAGTGGGTTGCCACGCTCTTCTCCAAGGGATCTTCCCAACTTGGGGATCGAACCAAGGTCTCCCACACTGCAGGTGGATTCTTTACCGTCTGAGCCACCAGGGAAGGGCAAGTATAGCATTTACTACTAAATTCTATAAGGTTGGCTTCAAACTGGATTCAGAGTCTCAAATCCAGTTCTATTTGTTCAGTGCCCCTAGAATTCTCAGAAGAGTCTTGAATAGGCTGTAGGAGAAAATGAGTCACGCGATATTTCCAGACAATGGCAGTACCCATGATACTTTGCCATGAGCTGAGACTGGCAACTTCTTTAGTTTTCACTACGCGCTGGACTATAATAAGCATTTTCGGTTTCTTGGAACTGTATATTCTGAGAAGCCTCCACCCATAGACAAAATCTGGGGTAAGGTTTGCTGGCCGCTGCGGTGAACAATTTTGCTTCAGCAGCTTAACATGCTCTTCTTTAAACAAGCTCTTTAATTTAATATCATGTTGACCGGTTGCCATTGCTGATTTTCCAAAACAATTTTATCCCAAATGCCCATCCACTGATGAACAGATAAGCCAAATGCGGTATTACAACACAGTGCTCTCTATTAATAAAACAGGAATGGCGTACTGGTTCCCACTGCAGAGGCTGACCCCCAAATCATTAGGCTGAGTCCAGGGAGTCAGCACAAAAGACCAGAGAGGGTATGACTCCTCTTCTATGAAATATCCAGAAACACAGCTCTACAGAAAGAAAATAGATGAGTAGTTGCTGGCGACTGGCCTTGGGGAGGGGGCATGATTTCAGGCGGGCACCAGGGATCGTAAGCAAATGAGAGAAGTTCTCAAATCAAATCGTAGTGATGCTTCCGCCCCTTGGTAAATGTACTAAAAACCATTGAATTGTACCCTTACAACAAGTGAATTTCATGACAGGTAATTATGCCTTGCTAACTCCGAGAGATGGTGATGGACAGGGAGGTCAGGCGTGCTTCGATTCATGGGGTCGCAAAGAGTCGGACACGACTGAGCGACTCCAACTCTTTGCGACCCCATGGACTGTAGCCTACTAGGCTCTTCTGTCCATGGGATTTTCCAGGCAAGCGACTGAACTGAACTGAACTGAAAGCTCTTTTAGTCACGCAGTGTCTGACTCTCTGGGACCCCCTGGCCTGCAGCCCGCCAGGCCCCTCTGTCCACAGGACTTTCCAGGCACGAATACCGAATGGGCTGCCGTTTCCTTCTCCAGGGGTCCTTCCCAATCCAGGAATCGAGCTGGCATCTCCGGGCTTGGTAGGAGGATTCTCTACCGCTGAGCCACCAGGGAAGCTGGTGGCTTCCCCACTAAAGCTCTTACAACAACACAAATTGCACATTTGCACTTCTCAGAACCGTGCTCCCCGCGCTTGTCGTGAGCACCTTCGCTGTAGCAAACCCAGGGCAGTTCGCAAAGCAGCAGTGATTAGACCCTTGTCCGCGACGTGAGACCGGCGGACAGGCGGCGGCGGCGGCTGCACGCGTGACCTCACAGCGCTCAGCTTGCTGCCATGGAGCAAGTGGTGGAAATACGGAGAAGACAGGTTCACAGAGCCTCAGGCCTCAACCTTGGGACTTGTGTGTAAATTACCATTGCTTCTTAGCCTTAACTCTCTGTCTAAAATGTTGACCCAACAAGAAAACCTGAAGGGCAGAGTCGTGGAGAAGTATTTATTTATTTGTGTTTGCAGGGCCCTCTCCGTCAGATGTTTTACAGATTAAGGAGAAAGTGGAGGAAAGTTTTGCACGAGGGAAAACAAACCCAAGGCCAAGTTTTCTTTCTGTCATTACTCCCCCGTCCCCTCCCTCTTCTTCTTCTTCTTTTTTTTCCAAGTCCCATATTGCGACTTTGACAAATGACAATGCAAGAGGAGAATTTATGTCGGGTCCCGGAGATTAGCACATTATCACAAGCAAAACAGAGCCCTCGGCCTCCGCCACCGGGGAGCAATTGAAAAAGTCTTTGGATGTGATGCATGGGTCAAGACCCATTTCTGAAGAAGTGGGACTGCTGTTGTGCTGGGACAAGCCTGCAGAGCTGCCCTTGAGGAGCCAGGTGAAGACACTGTGGGCTGGATGAGGAGCGTTTAGCCAGAAAGCTCATTCTGGAAAGGAAAGAGGAACCGGGTGGCTCCCTGAAGACCTCCGTGCTGAATGATTTAAGGCTACCTGTAGGAAATGCCTTTGGCTTTATTGCTTTTTAGTCTCCCTTCATTTCAGGGAAACAACGAGAAGGGAAAGAAAAAAGCAGCAGCAGCATAGCACAAACCTTCCCTTTCTTCGGCTCCTCAGAAAGTTTTAGAAGGAACTCTGTCCCATCTTTTGTATAAGCCTCTCACCTAAAAGCAAGACGGTTTGCAGGTGGGATCCCAGACTAAGCCTCAATGGGCAATCAAGGGCTTCAGTTTTGAAAACTGTTCAATTATACGCACACTTCGTTTTAAAGGTCCATGGGCTCAGCTTACAACATTGGCCTCAAACACCTGAGAACATTGGTCACAGAACCATTTCAGGAAAAATAACAAGCATGAGTTGTTGGCCTGATACACACTCTGGGAATACACAGTGTTAATCCATTCCTTAAATTCTCAATCGACTGGACAAAATAACTTTAAGAAAGGATTCAAAAGAAAAGCTGTTTCTGAAGGTGGTACGTAGTCAAGCACGATTGAGCGTCTAGCTGGCAACTTGCTATTCACAGCTCACTGTGAATGAAAGTAAAAGAGGGTGACAAGGGCTTCCCCGGGGGCTCAGCTGGAGAGAGTCTGCCTGCAGTGCAGGGGATACAGGAGACCCAGGTTGGCTCCCTGAATCGGGAAGATCCCCTGGAGGAGGAAATGGCAAGCCACTCCAGTATTCTTGCCTGGAGAAGCCCATGGGCAGAGGAGCCTGGCAGAATGCAGTCCAGGGGGTCACAAAGAGTTGGACACGACTGAAGCGACTGGGCATGCACACACAAGGATGACAAACATCCAAGGACACGTGATGAGGCTGTATTCCTGGAGACCGTTTATTAGTGCTGGGGAATTTACATTCACAGACCAAGCTTCTCAGGTAAGAACTGCTCACATTTGGGGTCTGATCATTCCTTGCTGTGGAGATGTCGTGTACACTTAAAAATGTTCAGGGGAGGGCTTCCCCGGCGACTCAGTGGTAAAGAGTCGGCCTGCCAATGCAGGAGACAGGGTTCGATCCCTGGTCTGGGACGATCCCACGTGCCACAGAGCAGCTAAGCCCGTGCGCCCCAACTACTAAGCCTGTGCTCTCGAGTCTGGGGGCTGCAACTACTGAAGCCTGAGCACCCTAGAGCCAGTGCCTGGCACTAAGAGAAGGCTCTGCGCACCACAGCTAGAGAGAAGGCCCTGCTCGCTGCAGCTAGAGAAAGCCCACGTGCAGCAACAAAGGCCCCGCACAGCCAAAAATAAATACATAAACAATGCTTAGTGGAGTCCATGGCTTCTACCCACAGATACTAGTAGCATCTCTGCCCTATGCCCAACAGTTGCATCAACCTTGAAACATCCTCAGACAATGCTGCATACCCTAGAAGGTGCTCAGGATGGGAGGCAGGGGTGGGGGTGGCAGGGAGCAAGAGCGAACTTGACTGAGAAACTCTGACTTAGAATGGGTATACACGCTGAGGTTGACATCACTTTTGCATGGGTCAGCCTTCCTGGTAAAAGCAGGACACGGCAGCATAGGTGATGTCTTTCTGCGGAAGTCCTCAGCTTAGAAGTAAAACCTAAGTGTGTCTTTTTGCCAAAACTCATGCGGCTACTGCGTGTTGGGTGCTGCAGTTATCCTTAAAGAGCTTGACATCCATTCACCACAGTGGGGTCTTTCGGACGCACGTGTGTGGGCGGTTGTCTGCACACTGGAAGGATCATTCACACGTGACTAATAACAATGATGCCGTGATGTGTTCTATACTAAAGGTCTAACCTTTATCTACCCAGTAACTGGGCGGGTGAACAAAGTATGTAAATGCATTTTCAAAATTTCTAGATTCCTTACGGGGTCCTTGCTGGAAAGAAATTGCTGAAACTGTCCGTCTCGGCCGTTTTCCCATCGCCGCCCAGTACTCTCGTGCCTCCGCCCCTTCTTCCCACGCTCCATCGCTACAGCTGTATTGCTGCAGTCATCGCTCGGGATCCGCAGAGCACTGGTCCAGCATTGCCCGAGGCCTCCCAACCCAGGGATGTGGCAAGTCCCTTAGACAAAGTGGTGGAATAAGAGTCAGCCTCCGCATCCCAGGATACGCTCCACATCTATGGATTCAGAGGACTGGCTCTACGACTGTATCCTGGCCCCGTTAGCTACTGGACTTGGAGGCTTTGTCCAACTGCACAATCATCAGTTCCCTAATCAGAGTTTCTTTTTCCAGGGCTAAGTTTTTATATTACAGCAGTGTTCTTTTTTCCTTCAATTTAACTAATCAGAATAAGCAATCCAGCCAGGGATTTTATCAACTATTCCTCATCAGCTTTGTGTGACAAAGCCTTACCTCAAAAGGACAGGGCAAAAGAAACAGAAATCTGGAGAACTTTTGCAGGATGAGAGGAGGAAGATACATTTTGGGTAGGACGTACCTTGAAGTCTATATTTTGCTCCAAAGGGGGAACACTTTTTTTTTAACTTTTTTAAACTTTTGATTGAGTTCTTTTTATTTTATATACTTCTTTTTTTTTTAACTTTTAGACTGTGCCCCACGGCCTGTAGGATCCTAGCTCCCCAACCAGGGGTCAAATCCAAGTCCCCTGTAGTGGAAGCACGGGGTCTAAACCACCTAACCACCAGGGAAGTTCCCCAAAGGTGACTCTTAACAGAGATATATCACCAGAACCCTGGTTCCCTAACTTTCCAAGACCAATTATTTAATTTCAGAAACACAGAAAATGAAAGACAAAGGGACCCTAGACAGCAGTTTTAAAACTGTACTGTTTATAGTTTGTCAATCAGTGAAAGTATTGGTTGAGTCTGTGAATATGCAGGCTGGGTAAAGGTCTAATGATCTGATACAAATGCATGTCATTTTCATAAACACAGGAGTGGCTGTCAAGGCTGACTATGTTATCCATAGATGTTTATGTCTCACAATACAAATTCAAACCTTGTTAAAGGAGAGGAGACATAGGTCCCTTTCAAACTTGATATTCTAAACTTTTTGATTGTGTATTCTTTTGAATATAACCATCTACATATTTGCCCTTATCTTTTAAACTCTCTGTCCTTGTTTTTGTTTTTCTCTGTGTGTGATTTTTAAGAGGCACAAAGGTTTATGGGCAGAATGTTATATATTCAGGTAGGTATCAGTAGGTGATATCTTTGCTTTTACTGAAACAAAATAGTATCATACTGAATTTTTATTTTGAAAACACTCTCCCTACTGTAAGATTTCAAAAATAGCAATATTTTACACTGTGAACTTTCCTGTGTGCAAGTTTTATTCTTTAAAGAGATCACTGACTCATCTAATGTGTCATAAGCTTTGCAGAAGTAAATCAATGTTTTGAGAAAGCACATGTGTGATTGTGAACTGTTACATTAAGGGGAAAAATAACGTGGTTTGTCATCAATCTCTCCGTGTGGCAAACAAGGGCTGACTTGTTGAAATTTTGTAGGCTTTTATTTACAGAGAAAACACAGACCCCGTGCTGCTCAGAGTCCTATCGGCCCACACATTCAAAGGGATCACATTTGAGAAAGAGACTGCTTAAATCATAACCTTTATGGATAATCTAATCCATAAGGAGACCAAAATATGTCTACTCCTGTGAATAAGAACAAAACCTGAAGGATTTAATTATTTGCAAATTATTCATGAATATGTCAATCCTGGCTCAAGGTTGAAGTTAAAAAGGAGAGACAGTTACTGGCTGTTGCCAATCAGAGTTTCATGGAAGAAAATAAGGAATATTTCAGCCTCAGGATAACACCCCGTATTTCCAGATTTCATTAAAAAAAAAAAGGAGGTGTTGCCTCCTTGGGTGAAAACAGGAATAAAAGCAGACCCTCTGAGAAAGAAATGGGATATGAACTGTTGCTGGGAAGAAATTATTGCCATGGTGTGTGTTGTTTAGTTATAATGCTCAGATTATAAGTTACATTTGGTGAGAAACATATGGCCACGTGCTAAACATCCACATGCCATAGTTAATAAAAGCAAGTTTTCTCAGTGGTTGGAAAGTTCATAAATGTACACGTACACACACACACACACAGATGCACTGATGAATCTGGTGTGTGCGCATGCTAAGTCACTGTAGCTGTGTCTGGCTCTTTGTGATCCTATGGACTGCTATGGACTGTAGCCTGTCAGGCTTCTCTGTCCATTGGATGCTCCAGGTGAGAATACTGGACTGGACTGCCACGCCCTTCTCCAGGGGATCTTCCCAACCCAGGGATCACTCTTTTATCTCCTGAATTGGCAGGCAGATTTATTTTACCACTGCACTTCCTGGAAAACCCAAGTAGAGAGCATCTTGCATCTTCCCCCAAAATTACCTACATGGGCTCCCTGTTTAGTGCCATCAGATCAGGTCACTGGCGCAGTCGTGTCTGACTCTTTGCAACCCCATGGACTGCGGCACGCTAGGTCTCCCTGTCCATCGCCAAATCACGGAGATTAACCAGACTCATGTCCATTGAGTTGGTGATGCCATCCAACCATCTCATCCTCTGTCATCCCCTTCTCCTCCCACCTTCAATCTTTCCCAGCATCAGGGTCTTTTCAAATGAGTCAGTTCTTCTTATCAGATGGCCAGAGTATTGGAGTTTCAGCTTCAGAATCAGTCCTTCCAATAGATATTCAGTATTGATTTCCTTTAGCATGACCTGGTTGGATCTCCTTGCAGTCCAAGGGACTCTCAAGAGTCTTCTCCAATACCACAGTTCAAAAGCATCAGTTCTTCAGTGCTCAGCTTTCTTTATAGCCAACTCACATCCATACATGATTACTGGAAAAACCATAGCCTTGACTAGATGGACCGTTGTTGGCAAAGTAGTGTCTCTGCTTTTTAATATGCTGTCTTGGTTGGTCATAGCTTTTCTTCCAAGGAGCAAGCAGCTTTTAATTCCATGGCTGCAGTCACCATCTGTAGTGATTTTGAAGCCCCGCCCCCCCTCCACTGCCGAAAAAATTAATTCTCTCACTGTTTACATTGTTTCCCCATCTATTTGCCATGAAGTGATGGGACTAGGTGCCATGATCTTAGTTTTCTGAATGTCAAGTTTTAAGCCAGCTTTTTCACTCTCCTCTTTCACTTTCATCAAGAGATTCTTTAGTTCTTCTTTGCTTTCTGCCATAAAAGTGGTATCATCTGCATATCTGAGGTTATTAATATAATTTTGAGTATTACTTTGCTAGCGTGTGAAATGAGTGCAATTGTGTGGTAGTTTGAGTATTCTTTGGCATTGTCTTTCTTTGGGATTGGGATGAAAGCTGACCTTTTCCAGTTCTGTGGCCACTGCTGAGTTTTCCAAATTTNAGAGTCTTCTCCAATACCACAGTTCAAAAGCATCAGTTCTTCAGTGCTCAGCTTTCTTTATAGCCAACTCACATCCATACATGATTACTGGAAAAACCATAGCCTTGACTAGAGGGACCTTTGTTGGCAAAGTAGTGTCTCTGCTTTTTAATATGCTGTCTTGGTTGGTCATAGCTTTTCTTCCAAGGAGCAAGCAGCTTTTAATTCCATGGCTGCAGTCACCATCTGTAGTGATTTTGAAGCCCCGCCCCCCCTCCACTGCCGAAAAAATTAATTCTCTCACTGTTTACATTGTTTCCCCATCTATTTGCCATGAAGTGATGGGACTAGGTGCCATGATCTTAGTTTTCTGAATGTCAAGTTTTAAGCCAGCTTTTTCACTCTCCTCTTTCACTTTCATCAAGAGATTCTTTAGTTCTTCTTTGCTTTCTGCCATAAAAGTGGTATCATCTGCATATCTGAGGTTATTAATATAATTTTGAGTATTACTTTGCTAGCGTGTGAAATGAGTGCAATTGTGCGGTAGTTTGAGTATTCTTTGGCATTGTCTTTCTTTGGGATTGGGATGAAAGCTGACCTTTTCCAGTTCTGTGGCCACTGCTGAGTTTTCCAAATTTTCTGGCATACTGAGTGCAGCTCTTTCACAGCATCATCTTTGAGGACTTGAAATAGCTCAACTGGAATTCTATCACCTCCACCAGCTTTGTTCGTAGTGATGTTTCCTAAGCCCCACTCGACTTCACATTCCAGAATGTCTGGCTCTAGGTGAGTGATCACACCGTTGTAGTTCTCTGGGTCATGAAGATCTTTGTTGTACAGTTCTTCTGTGCATTATCGCCACCTCTTCTTAATATCTTCTGCTTCTGTTAGGTCCACACCATTCCTGTCCTTTACTGTGCCCATCTTTGCATGAAATGTTCCCTTGGTGTCGCTAATTTTCTTGGTGAGGTCTCTAGTCTTTCCCATTCTGTTGTTTTCCTTTATTTCTTTGTACTGATTGTTGAAGAAGGCTTTCTTATCTCTCCTTGCTATTCTTTGGAACTCTGCATTCAAATGGGTATATCTTTCCTTTTCTCCTTTGCCTTTAGCTTCTCTTCTTTTCTCAGCTATTTGCAAACTTTCCTCAGACAACCATTTTGCCCTTTATGCGTTTCTTTTTCTTGAGGATGGTCTTGATCACTGCTTCCTGTACAGGGTCACGAACCTTCATCCACAGTTCTTCATGCACTCTGTCTATCAGATCTAGTCCCTTGAATCTATTTGTCACCACCACTGTATAACAGTAAGGGATCTGATTTAGGTCATACCTAAATGGTCTAGTGTTTTCCCTACTTTCTTCAATATACACTTACCAGGACCCAGTAATTCCACTCTTAGGATCATATCTAACAGAGATGCCAATATTCTGTGGCAGTTATTTTGATTCACGTAACACTTACTGAGTACTTGTGTGTTCATGCCCAGTTGCTTCAGTCGCGTCCGACTCTCTGTGACCCCACGGACTGTAGCCTGCCAGGCTCCTCTGCCCGTGGAATTCTCCAGCCAAGAACACTGGAGCGGGTTGCCTTGTCCTTCTCCAGGGGATCTTCCCCACCCAGGGAGCAAATCTGCTTCTCCTGCATCTCTAACATAATAGGCAGATTCTTTACCACCGAGCCACCAGGGAGGCTAGGTAGATGCCAGGTAGGATGCTGTATTAGTCAAGGTGTTTCAGAAAAACAGAGACAATAGAGAAGAAGATTGATTATGAGGAACGAGTGACTATGGAGGCTGAGAACTCTGGACCCAGGAGATCCAAGTGTATGGTTCCTATTTGAGTCCCTAGTCCTGAGAAACAGGTAAACGGATGGTGTAAGTTCCTATCTAGGTTCAAGTCAAGTCCAAAGGCAGATGAAGATCAGAATTCCAGTTTAAAGTCAGTCAGGCAAAGAGAGAGGATTCTTTCTTACTTAGCCTTTTATTCTATTTATAACATAACAACAAAGGTACACGTAGTCAAAGCTATAGTTTTTCCAGTAGTCATCTATGGATGTGATTGTTGAACCATAAAGAAGGCTGATGCTTTTGAATTGTGATGCTGCAGAAGACTCTTGAGAGTCTCTTGGATTGCAAGGAGACCAAACCAGTCAATCATAAAGAAAATCAAACCTGAAGACTCACTGGAAGGACTGATGCTAAAGTGAAAGTTTCAAATACTTTGGCCACCTGAGCGGAGAGCTGACTTGTTGGAAAAGACTCTGATGCTGGGAAAGACTGAGGGCAGGAGGAGAAGGGGGCAACAGAGGATGAGATGGTTGGATCATCACGGACTCAATGGACATGGGTTTGAACAAACTCCTAGAGATGGTGAAGGCCTGGGAAGCCTGGCGTGCCACAGTCCATGGGTCACAAAGAGTCAGACACGAGTAAGCAACTGAACGACCACAACGAAAGAACTGCGTGGCTTGGACGAACCCCACCCACAACAGGAGAGCAGCCGGCCCCACGCAGTCAACTGACTCCTGCATTCATCTCATCAGGAAGCACCCTTGCAAACAGGCACCCAGGGACAGTGTCCAACCAAATATCTAGGCTTGTGAAATTAGCCATCACGCACGGTAAGCAACTTAGCAATGGTATTTCACTGGAGACACTGCGAAGAACTCCCACTAGGGGCATTATGCTCCACAGTGTCTGGCAATGTTATTAACTAGCCGGTCTTCTCTCTTTCAAGGGCTCAGTGTGAATAGTCACTTAGTTAGTGACCCAAATTCTAATCCATGTCCTTCTTTCCATAGGTATATCATCCATTCGGCTATAATCTGACACTAAAATGTTACACTGTCCCTAGTTCTCCTTCTACTGAGCGATAGAGTAAGGCTGAAGATTCAAATGCAATCAACTGCTTTGCACATTACGTAGGAACCAAGTTATCTGTATTCGATTGAGAAAGGCCATGTGTACGTGTTTTCATATCAAAACACTCTTTTCAAATGTGACATTTGCTTCCCAGCCAGCTCTTAATCATCAGAATATTTTTCTCTCATTTACCACGTGACAGTCTCCCTGTATAAAATGCCCTGTAACTTTTTCCCTTGTGTTTTAGTAGTGTGTGTGATTTAAAACAATTTTATTACATGTCATCTCATATGATTCTTCAAAGAACCTCTTAATGTAAAGAGAATGGACACCATCTCAGGTCTCTAAGCCAGGAGGCTCCCTGTTCTCTCCCATCTAAGCAGGACCACGAAATCCTTTCTAACAGGGGCCTCCTCATCATTCCTCCATGTGGACACCTCCTTCCTTCCCCACATCCACTCTGTTAACTGATTGTTATCACCGTCTAGGCTCTCCTGGATGGGTTTCCTAAAAACCCCTCTCTGTTCTTTGCGCTGCTAGAATCTTCTTCCTTCAAATCAGTCTTGGTTGATTAATCTACAAAAGAAAAACCTGACAAATCTGATCATGTCTTTCCCCTACTTAACAGATTCACTGGGTCTGGTCCCCTTAGCTTGCTTGGCATCAAAGGACATTCCACTACTGGGTTCACTGTCAAATTTATTATCTTTCTCTCCTACACTCCGTGACAGCCATTGGGAACTATCTGAAGGGGTCCCAGGAGACCGTTTAGGTCTGAGGCTTTAGAAATGCTATTCCCTCCATCTGAGAGTCCTTCCCCAAATCCTATCTGGGGAAATGTTATTATTTGCATTTCACGTTTCTGCTTAGATATCAGATTCTCCTTTAGGCTTTTACTGATCTTCAAGGACTGCAGGACCCCTTAACATTTTGCAGACACTGGGCACGTACGTGTGTGTGTGTGTGCTCAGCTGTGTCCAACTCTCTGTGACTCCATGGACTGTAGCCACCCAGGCTCCTCTGTCCATGGGATTTTCCAGGCAAGAATGCTGGTATGCGTTGCCATTTCCTACCGCAGGGGATCTTCCAAATCCAGGGATCGAACCCCTGTCTCTTGCATTTCCTGCATTGGCAGGGAGATTCTTTACCACTGTACCACCTGATTTTTTTTTTTATTACTATAACTTTGTATAAATACCAAGGAAAGTTCCATGATCTGATATAAAATCAGTGAAAGTCATTCAGTCATGTCCAACTCTTTGTGACCCCATGGACTATGGTCCATGGAATTCTCCAGGCCAGAATACTGGAGTGAGTGGCCTTTCCCTTCCCCAGGAGATCTTCCCAACCCAGGGATCAAACCCAGGTCTCCTGCATTGCAGGTGGATTCTTTAGCAGCTAAACCACCATGGAAGTCCATGAATATTGGACTAGGTAGTCTATCCTTTCTCTGGCGGATCTTCCTGACCCAGGAATCAAACCAGGGTCTTCTGAATTGCAAGTGGATTCTTTACCAACTGAACTAAGTATATAATAAATTCCCAATTTTTCTTCTTTCCTGCCATGTTGTATATTCCTTTATTTAACATATTATTCCATGTAATTGTTCCTTATCATTTTTAGTGTATGTTGGCTTGAATAACTTTATCATTTATCTGATTTCAACAAATTAAGACATATTTGGGAATGGACTGAAAGAGGAGTGACCTCTACAGAACCTATTTTGGGGAGCGCCAACTCATTTTAATCTGTTGAAGATGTAGTTGAATTATGTTAGCAAGGATCATAACATGTTACTCTTTTGAAGTTAAACTTTGGAAAAGGAAGATATAAGAATATTGACTAGTCTGGAGGGAACTGTTCAGATATTTCAGATTGGCTTATTCAGATACATTCCAAATCTCTTGTACTTTGTCTAAGTACCTATTCAATTTGGCAAAGCTAAGAATTGATGCTTCTGAACTTGGAGAAGACTCTTGAGAGTCCTTTGGACTGCAAGGAGATCCAACCAGTCCATCCTAAAGGAGATCCAACCAGTCCATCTAAAGAAGATCAGTCCTGGGTGTTCATTGGAAGGACTGATGCTGAAGCTGAAACTCCAATACTTTGGCCACCTGATGAGAAGAGCTAACTCATTTGAAAAGACCCTGATGCTGGGAGTGATTGAGGGCAGGAGGAGAAGGGGACAACAGAGGACGAGATGGCTGGATGGCATCACCGACTCAATGGACGTGAGTTTGAGTGAACTCCGGGAGTTGGTGATGGACAGGGAGGCCTGGCGTGCTGCAATTCATGGGGTCGCAAAGAGTCGAACACGACTGAGCAGCTGAGCTGAACTGAAGAATATGTTCTCATTGTACTCCCTTACAGCTCAGGTTTTCATGTGACCTACTTTTTGTAAGGTGGAAAGACGACTTTCTATTCCTTTTTTTCTGACAAGGTATCAAGTCTGTTTACTTTTCTCTTTTCTATGGTATCAGAAACAGGCGGCCAGTTTCTAGTCTCCAGCTTTGTGTCTGATGCCATTCAGTGTTTTTCAGACATGGTTCATGGCAGAGATACTATGATCATAGAGCCAGGAGCTGAAGCAGAAATTTCTTGATGCTCAGAGAAAAAAGACAAAACAAGCAACTAATGCAAGTTTAGGGTAAGTTTGTGGATATCTGGACTGAGCTGACTTGCACCAGCTGGGTGATCCCTCACTGACCATACCAGCTTCATTTATATTTATTCTCTGTATTTAAGTAGCAATTAGACCATATCAGAAGCAGATAAATCCCATAGATAAGACTGTTGAAAGTCAGAAGCTACAGAGATCCAAGGCATATGTTTAGTAGTTGAATATAATACCATTTTTAGTAGTTGGATTTAATGCATTTCTTGAGGAAAATAAAATCTTCTCTAGGGGATACAATTGTGAATTTCAATACAGAGGCAAAATTACAGTTCAGATCCATCAGGGAGATGGCAGACAGTGTCTCATACATTTCCTGCTATATAAATCAGTAATGTATGGAGCAGAGGTGATACATCAACTAAAAATACATACATTGAAAATAGTAAATGGACACCAAAGTCTAAAGAGAAGAGAAGTGGGAGATCGCAAAAGGAGAGGGGAAAAGAAATGACCTGGTATAAGAATGGACTGTGTTGTATTCCTCTAAGAGACATGAATGGAGGCTCCCAGAGTATGTCTAAGACCAACAATAAAGAGAGAAACAGAGGAAATTTTTGTTTATATCATTAAATTGAAATGCTATTGTTTACAACTTCCAGCTTGAGCATCAAAGTTGGGAAACAAAGACATTTGCATCAGAAATTTGTGCCTAAGTTCTGTGAAATGTGAAAGAAAAAGAAACATTGCTTTTTACTGCAGATTTCATGGAAGCCTTTTTTAATGGACAATGTAGCATAAGTAACATGAAGTTTCATATTATTTTCTATGAAAACACATGTTTAACTTACAGAAGTTTATTAACATTTGAACTAACATTTTGCTTAGAATTTACATTAATGTAATGACATTTGAAACTGTGGACTAAATAACAAAATTAGCATGACATTAGAGCCAGTTGTTGTGAAGGCAGTGTTCTGAAACTCCAGCATCCCAATCATGGCAAAGGGAGCACCCTCCTGTCTCTGCCACTGTTCTGATGAGTTCTAGGAATTCTTTAGAAGTTCTGCTCAGAAATTGCTCAAACCAATCCTTCAAATAAAGGGGTAGAACCTAATTACATATGTCAGGTTTTTATTGGCTTACATGACCTATAGAGTTATTACTACAATCTATAACTGAAAATCCACTGCTACATTAAGCACATTGATGAAATAAGTTGAATTCTTTAAAAGAATTGTTTTCTCCTAATGATAAGTTCAGTTCTTAAAGCCTTAAACACAAAAATACAGAAGTGAAAATATAATGCAATTAGAAAGCAGAAGCAGCTTTATAAACATTCTGGCTTTATTGAGTGAAAATGCATATGGAATATAGTTCATTTGTTGAGTCAAATATTTATAATGCATAATTAATTGAAGAATCAATGCTATTTGAATTACCCAATTTTAGACTTACTGAAGAGTAATTGAATTGCATAATCATATTAAATAAAAAAGAAAATGTAATTAATGTTATCTTTACATTAAAACAAAGCACTTCTGAATTTACACAATAATGAAAATATTCTATAAATGGGTTTTGGCAGTGAATACAAAACTATATATATATTCATAAAACTCATCAAAATGTCTATAGAAAAATCAATAAATTTTGCATAGGCCAATTTAGCTTCAATAAATAGGGTTAAAATACAGTCCAAATATTTGTGTTAATACACATTAATAACAAATCCACAACATTTGACCATTATTACATAATTTACTATTTAGTGAGAATAAACAATAGAAGTATTATTTTTTTATCAAAGTCAATAAAATCCCTTTTATCTCCTTTCAATTTGTCATTCACTTCAAGATGCTGTGAATAAAAAGCTACTATGATGAAATTGTTTAGACCATTATATCATTAGGTTTTAATTTTCTTTATCTTTTGTAAAAATGATTTTAATTAGATTATTGAGGGTAGTATTTGCAGAATATTGTTATTCTGCAATATATGAGTATCATGATTGAACCAGTTCTCAAATATGACACCTGAAGTATTGTAATTATAAACAAAATACCAGTTACCATGGCTTCCAGATGAAGCATGTTTCAGTATAAAATACGCAATGGACTCCTGGTCTAGGCAGTATGCCAGAATCATTTTTTCTTATTCCTTCTTGCTATGTATAACTATAAATTCTGGAAGTGACACAAGATACAAAGGAAAACTCTTTGTATTTCCTTTGTGTATTCCATCACAAAGGGAAGGTGGTAGAATGATAGTGAACTACTCTGAGACACCAGGAATCAGAAGAATAACACATCAGCAAGGCATCTTGTGTGACCCAGCCCAGTGGAAGAAGGCTCCCAGACCTGTGGTTTTCTAACCTCTAACCTAGCAAGAGAAGGCAGCCCAATAGACTCCTTCCTCCCTTGGGTCAATTAGGAGCCACTTTTCAAGATGCCCAGGCTTCCCTGGTGGCTCAGACGGTAAAGAGTCAGCCTGCAATGCAAGGGCTGCTGCTGGTAAGTCGCTTCAGTCATGTCTGACTCTGCAACCCCATGGACTGCAGCCCACCAGGCTCCTCCGTCCATGGGATTTTCCAGGCAAGAGTACTGGAGTGGGTTGCCATTGCCTTCTCAGGCAATGCAAGAGACCTGGGCTCAAACCCTGGGTTGGGAAGACCTCCTTGAAAAAAGGAATGGCTACTCACTCCAACATTCTTACCTGGAGAATTCCATGACAGAGGAGCCTGGCAGGCTACAGTCCATGGGTCCNCAGGCTCCTCCGTCCATGGGATTTTCCAGGCAAGAGTACTGGAGTGGGTTGCCATTGCCTTCTCAGGCAATGCAAGAGACCTGGGCTCAAACCCTGGGTTGGGAAGACCTCCTTGAAAAAAGGAATGGCTACTCACTCCAACATTCTTACCTGGAGAATTCCATGACAGAGGAGCCTGGCAGGCTACAGTCCATGGGTCCCAAAGAGTCAGACACTACTGAGCAACTAACACTAGGAGCAAGTAGTCACTTGCTTTCATTATCTAGGAATATCAAGATGCCCACGGATAATAGCAGCTAGGAAAGTGCTCTTCTTCTCTGCTGTGCCCCAGTCTGTTCTCTCTATTCAGAAACACAGAAGCAAGATTTACTCCACAGAGTTAACCAGTGATGCAAATACAATTGTTACCCTTATTTTGCAAATAAGAAAACTGAGGTAAAGAGAGGTTAATGAATTTCCAGCATCTTAACAACAAGGAAATGATGAAGCCTGCATTTATAGCCAGTTAATCTGACTCCAGAAATGACATTGTTCCCTATGATGGGAAAATGCCTGAGTGGAGAGTAGTGTCACTTAAGACAAAGGACAAACGTCTTCAGAAATGAAGGGAAAGAAGATACTTCAGTCATTTCAACAGTGACAATTGGAAAAGGAAATGAAATGTTACCTTTGGAGTCAGTAATAATGGTGCCATTGGGGACCTAAGACAGGATGATCTATGGGAGGCCAGTTAGTAGCTTAAGATATGGGGAAGTTGGAATGAAGAAAATAGTGTATGTGTATCGGGGCTTGGAGACATGCAAGTGTGTGTTCATATATATCTGTGTATGTTGCAAGAGTACAGACTTGAGTAAACTTTAAATGATGATAGAGGAAAGAATTCTAAAAGGGAGAGTTAAAGGACATATCAATGAGAGGCATAACTGATGTACCTAGGGCTCTGAGGAGTTTGGAGAAAATAATATTGCAACAACGTTAGTAGGATTAGGCGTGTGTGTGTGTGTTTCAGTCTCAGTTGTGTCTGATTCTTTGTGACCCTAAAAACTGTACTTCTCCAGGCTCCTCTGTCCACGGGGTTTCCCAGGCAAGAATACTGGAGCGAGTTCCCATTTTCTTCTCCAGGGGATCGTCCCGATCCAGGGATTGAGCTCAAGTCTTCCTCATTGGCAGGCAGATTCTTTACTCCTGAGCCACCAGCGAAGCCATACATACTGCATACTTCCAAGGAAGTTGCCCAACTTAAAGAAAATTAATTCAGAGTTTGGATGTGAAGAGAATCAGAAGCTTGTTACTGAATTCAGTTTAGTTCTGTTCGGTTCAGTCACTCAGTAGTGTCCGACTCCTTGCCACCCCAAGAATCGCAGCATGCCAGGCCTCCCTGTCCATCACTAACTCCCAGAGTTCACCCAAACTCAAGTGCATTGAGTCATGATGCCATCTACCCATCTCATCCTATGTCGTCGCCTTCCCCTCCTGCCCCCAGTCCCTCCCAGCATCTTTTCCAATGAGTCACATCTTTGCATGAGGTGGCCAAAGTACTGGAGTTTCAGCTTCAGCATCAGTCCTTCCAGTGAACACCCAGGACTGATCTCCTTTAGGATGGACTGGTAGGATCTCCTTGCAGTCCAAGGGACTCTCAAGAGTCTTCTCTAACACCACAGTTCAAAAGTATCAGTTCTTCAGCACTCAGCTTTCTTCACAGTCCAACTCACATCCATACATGACCACTGGAAAATCCATAGCCTTGACTAGACGGACCTTTGTTTGCAAAGTAATGTCTGTGCTTTTGAATATGCTGTCTAGGTTGGTCATAACTTTCCTTCCAAGGAGTAAGCATCTTTTAATTTCATAGCTGCAATCACTATCTGCAGTGATTTTGGAGCCCTCCCAAAAAATAGTCTGACACTATTTCCACTGTTTCCCCATCTATTTCCCATGAAGTGATGAATAGACAACCTTAAATAAGTAATAAAACTGTGATTAAATAAGTAAAATTTAAAAGATATTTTAATTGATTTTTTAAATATAACAGTTCTGAGTTCTATATCATAGTCTTTTAATTGGTAATCAATTTTTATGATATCTCAATTAGTTTTACTTTTGTTTTATAACCTGGTGACTTTAATTGAACTTCTCTAAAAGAGTGGTTTGTACAATACTCCATGGTATTTACTCTGCTGCTAATGGAATATAATAATCAAGGCCAGAAAATTGATGTGGAATTGAAAACTCCAGCTAGATTCTTAAAAGAAATTTAATATTTACTCAGATCTCAAAATGTATATTAACTTGAGCAAGTACCTAATAGGTTATTCAACAACAGATAAGCTGATTGAGTCATTGAAATGAATCTATCACTCTAGGAGTTTGAAAGTATTTTAACAATAAACTGTACAGACTTTTCATTTCTAATATAAGTATATTGGTATCCAGTACCCTCACAGTTATAACAAAGCTAATGAAATAGTAGAAATAAGGTTGCCATAAGACATATATTGTGACAGTCAAATGAAATTCCTATATTCATACTGACTCTTGGAGAAGGAAATGGCAGCCCACTCCAGCTTTCTTGCCTGGAAAATCCCAAGGATGGGGGAGCCTGGTGGGCTGCCATCTATGGGGTCGCCCAGAGTCAGACACGACTGAAGCGACTTAGCAGCAGTAGCAGCATACTGACTCTTGAAACAGACTATTGTAGCAACTCCCTATTCATATTCATTTATTTGTAATCATGTCCCAAAGCATGGTAGCTGAAAATGATCATGTATACAGTTGACTTTAAGAATGTTAGAATTATGAAATATTGATTAATTTTAAAAGGACCACTATGGCCCTGTTTTAGACATATTGTTCACATGTATACATTTGGAAATATCGATACTGTACAGTGCAAGGCACCATCTGTTCTATAAGCTCATAGATTTTCATCTTAGAAACCAACACCAATTGCTTTAAATTGGTACCAAAAATCAGTTTAAATTCTTTTTACTATGTTGCCTGTAAGAAATATTAAATACAGAAAACATAAATGCAATATTAAAGTCACAAAGAACAGATATAAATTCTCACAGCTTTACTGTTGTCTGCTAGTGTAAGTGACATTATACAGATAACATGTCACAGAGCAGCAAACATATTAGTATGTGTAATGAGGGGTGACAGAGGATGAGACAATGGGATGGTATCATTGACACAATAGACATGGATTTGAGTAAACTCTGAGAGAGAATGCAGAACACTGAAGCCTGGCATGCTGCAGTTTATGGGGTCTCAAAGAGTTAGGCACGACTTAGGGACTGAACAGCCACAATGAAAGTACATTATTGATTTTCAGTGTTTATCTTCATTTGATGGGAATGTATGTAAAAAAATAAAGCCATAAGAAAAGAAAAAAATAAACATTGGGTCTTATTTGCATTTTCATTTATATCCTCAAGTAAATTGTCAGAATTGTTCATGGTAGTTTCAAGTTATTTTTTGAAAAACTTTCTAAAAAGAGTAGCACGTTCTGATTGGATCGCAAAATTCCACTCCTTTCAACTAGACTAGCCTCATTCCTGAAGAAGTTATATTATGAGCTTTGTGAATCATTCAAACTTAGAAAAGATGTGTGATAGCAAGTCATTGTCTGCTGATATATAGATAAATAAAGAATGCGTAAATAATTGAAGAGTTTGGGACAGCTGGGTGTCTGTAGCAATTGAAGCAGAGGAAATCACACTGTGAAGCTTTGAACTAAATCATCTTGTTCACATAAACTGACACGGTAATTGAGAGAATAAAAAAGGGACAATACATATATTATAGGAAATGCTTGTCTCTGACGCATGATTCACTAAGTAGGAATTTATTATTAATATTTATCTTATTTATGTGGATTGTTTTTAAGTTCCTCGTAAGTCTACCACAAACAATTTAGGAAAATTCACAGTATGCCTGGAGAGGGTATAGCACTGGCATACACATCATTTTGGGCTTCTCTGGTGGCTCATCTGGTAGAGAATCTGCCTGCAATGCAGGAGACCCAAGTTTGATTCCTGGGTCGGGAAGATCCCCTAGAGAAGCGATAGGCTACCCACTACAGTATTCCTGGGCTTCCCTGGTGGCTCAGCTGGTAAAGAATCCGCCTGCAGTCCAGGAGACCTAGGTTTAATCCTTGGGTTGGGAACATCCCCTGGAGAAGAGAATGGCTACCCACTCCAGTATTCTGGCCTGGAGAATTTCCATGAACTATCCATGGAGTCGCAAAGAGTCAAACATGTCTGAGTGACCATCACTTCACATTTGCACATCATTTTAAAAGCCTGTGACTGTTGTTAAGTATTAAGTTCTCTGACACTCTTTCTTTGTACATCTTTTCTCCACAGAACGAGGAAATAGGAATAGAAATTTAATTCATTTGTCCTTCAGTCATATAATAATATTGTGATTCTCATTCTGCAATAGACTTAGTAGGGTATCACTGAGGGAGAATGCTTCTGATTAGTCATATTCCATTATTTCAGACATTCATTTTCTTTCACCTCACGAAAATCATATCATAAATGCATTTTTAATGTACCTGTAAAAATTGAATTATGTATCCAATGCTTTGTATCATTCTGATAAATTAGATCATCAAGAAATAATTTTTACTTCCAAGGCAGGAAGTCATATGAAGAACAATTCTAGAACTCAAAAGTCTGGGTATACCTATGTCTGTATAAGTTAGGTAGCATGAAAACATGTTTATAAGCTTTTAAGTTATTTACATTTGTTGTGTCCAAATTTGTGTTTGAGTTTCATTCTCATATATATATATTTTCTTATATATATCCATGCACATATTATATATTAATATATGTATTCTTTACTTAAACATATACATGAATATATAGATGTATTATATTCCTCAAAGAATCACTCCAAGTATCAAAGATTCCTAAGAATTTTCATTAATAACTGATACTAAATTTTAAAGAATATATTGTATGCATGATTTATCAAATGCAAAATAAAATATCATAGAAATTACTCTTTAGAATATATTTTATGATAAAAACCACATAAAATTAAACTGTAAATGATAATAGAGGCAATGGGCATATTGATGTTCATTATAAAATTACATCACCTACTTTGAGTGTCTGAAAATCTTTATAATGAAATGTTTTGAAAGAAGTACAAAATAAGTGTATAGTATGGTGCATTTTTACAAAACATTGCACTATGATAACCAACTCCCAAATCAGGACATAAAACATCACCAGAATCAAATAAAAGACCCCTCTATTCACTTTAAGTAACTGAGTTCCTCAGTCGCATCTTCTTATGACAAAACCAGTTTTTTCGGGCTGAATTTTATGTAGATAGACTTGCATATATTTTACTCTTTGAAGTTTATCTCAATATTATGTCTGTTAGAACCATACCTATTACATTCTCCTGTTAGTGAATTTTTTTCTCTCTAGTTCTTAGCTGTTATTCACAGTATCCTTATATTATTGTACTGCTTTGTGTACCATGTGAGTACGTGCACATGTGAATATGTGCCTGCATTTCTGCTGAATACTGTAGTGGACACTAAGACATACCAGCCCAGGTCCAGGAATAATGGCTGCTATTGCAAGGTCTTTGATCGCAAACAGCTCCTGGTTGTCACCTCCTTCATGGTCCGCCCGAGATACAGAGAGCTATTTTGCCTGTGGTCATGCCCTTCCTGGGAAACATACCTCTGAATACATACAGAGTAAATTGAGGAAATGGAAGCCTGGGTCATTTCATGCCACAGGACTAGTTCAGGTTTTGTTGAAACTTGCTTTGCAGCTCAACTTTTGACTCTGTTCTAGTCTGCTTCCTTCCACTTTCTCTGTAAACTTTCTCATAAACTTCATGCACTCCCTAATTTCATTTCCACCCTAAACTGCGTCTCCCTGTTGGCTCCACAGGGCCAAAACCCTAGCATGTATAAACCTGGAGATAGAATCACTGCATCACAGCTCTGCATACTTTCGCCTTTAAGTGAAAGTATTGCCACTTAATTTTCCAAGGTGTGTGCTCCAGGGTGACCACTACCACCGGAAATGAGATTTCAGATTATTTCATATCCTTGTCTATAGTTCATATATTCCCTTCTTCATTTCATTAATAGCCATTCTGTTGGGAGTGCCGTGGTATTGTGGTTTCAGTGTACATTTATTTAGTAATAATATTGAGCACTTTTCTTATTCTCATTACTAAGCTGGGCATCCACTTATATGGTCTCTTCATATACTTTGCTGATTTATCAATTTGTATTGACTATCTTTCTTTTATATTAAACAAGTTGGCATATGGAAGTGTTTTTTATGTATTTTGACTTTTAGTTTCCTGTCAGAAATTTGTACTGCCTTGATCTTTCCTTGCTCTATGAACTGTGCTCAGTCTCAGGGTTGTTTTTCAATAACAAATATTCTTTTCAGTATCTCCAAATAAATCCTTTAGTGCTTTTCTGTCTAAAAAATGCCTGTCTTTCTAGGGTCATGACAATAGTCTCATATGTTTTCTTTTCAAAGTTATATAATTTTACCTTTTATATGAAGATATGCAAGCAATCTGAAGTGTGCTTTTGTGTACTGTGATAGATTATGTATTTTCAAGTGATGATTCAGTTAATGAACTTTTTTTATTAAAATGTCCACCCTACCCTCTTTGCATGGCAGTATCACAGTTATCAGTAATCAGGTGATCATACATATGTGATTGTTTACTGGACTTTTTTATTGCTCTATTTCTGTAATAGAAATTAGAAAATGTCCAAATTCACACTAATACCACACTGTGTTAATTACTATAGCTTTATAGTGGATCTTGATAAACTTTATTTTAAAATATATAACTTTCCCTCTTTTTCATGTTGTCTTTTTATTTTTGACTTTTCATATCTCAAAAAAGATATTTAGAAACATGTTTGTCAGTTTACACATGCACATTTACCTACCTCATCTCTAGATCAGATCAGGAAAAATTAATGTATTTCCAATATAGGTTCCAATAATCAATGAATATGTTATAGCTTTCCTTTATTTACAATTTATTTACTCATCTCAACATTTAGTTAAAATTTACAAGATGAAGCTTTTATACATAATACATTTTTAAGGCTTTTTTCTTTTTGTCATTAAAAATGACTTTTTTTTTTCTTGTTTGTTGCTGCATTCCATTTGCAAGAATTTTTGAGGTTATTTTGCATCTCTGTTTATAACAGAATTGAAAGTGTGATTTCTCTTCTGTTTAATGTTCTTTCAGTATCAAGTTTATACTGGCCTAATTAAAAGGATCAGCATTTTCTGGCTTCTACTTAGAATATGAAAAGCTAAAGATTGTCACTCTGACATTAAAAATAAGGGGGAAAAAAGGTAATCTAAGAAATCTTGAATGCATTAGAGAACTGAGACTGGAAGGCAACATAACTAGTCTGAAATCTACAAATAAACACAGACTTTCAAGGGGGAGATATGAACGGAAGTACTGGCTTACTTGGAGCTGAACAGCAGAAAAATATGGAAGCTCTATAAAAGCAGATAAAAAGTTAAATGAATTGCTCAAAGCCAACTATTAGCTAAAGTGTATAAAATATCTGGGAGCCACAGATTCTTTAAAAAATAGGTTTTCATAGAGTTGTGGCTCTTCTTTTCAGACAGCAGAATAAAAGACAGCTTTTAGACAGAAGCTGTTTAACTATATTAAGCAAAAGATAATTTCAGTATTACTGCTGATGAACATCTGATAAGGTACTACCATAGAGCTAAAGTTACTGTTTCCCAGCAAATAAGATAAGGGCCATGTGGGATGGATTTACATTGTTATGTTGAACAGTGAAAAGGAGCTCTGAAGCCCAGAAGTTTTGAAAGTAGAGTAGTTTAATGATTTTTAATTTACACTACGTGGTTGAAATATTCAACTTTTCTATTCACCAGTTGCTTAGTGGTAAAACAGTATCACAGGCATTTATAATGCATCAGTTAAGAATGCCATTAAGAAAGAGAATGTGGGAATGAAATTACTATATTACACACAATCTAAGAAATATTTGTTGGTTTAATGTTTTACTGATTTCAGTGTTGGCATCTAGCCAATTCTTTCAACTTCACACTGATACTTTTACAATAACTCCTAGAGTTCTAAGCATCACATCCTCACATGACAATATTCAAAGGCAATACAATATTAGCTTCTGTACTATGTCCTACTTGAATTGTTTTCTCAGAAACACCTCTGGGTTTAACCTTAGTTGTTATTGACTAGAGCTGTGATATAACTGTGTCAATCCAATCATTGGCAAGGGAACAGAAATATCATTCTTGCCCTATACTAATTAGCATCTACCATTTACTCAGAGCACAAATAAAACAATGATTCTCTTAGTAAGGAAGTAGAAGGAGAGTGATGGCTATTTTGTTAGTAGCCAAGCAAGAATATTACTTTAAATTACAAGTTATATGTTTATTTATCTCACCAGATAGTATTACTCTGAGCAAAAACTCTCTTCTGAAATCTTTCAACCTTATTGCTAGTGTAGCATTGATAACAATCACATGCAATTAGCTGAGTCAAGGCTAGTCTTTTGGGAGGAGAACTGTACGTAGCAATTGTACATAAACACATGTGATATGGAGGTTAAAAAACTCATTAATCTATGGAAGAAAGCTTCTCTTTCTATGAAAGTGAAAGTGTCTCAGTCATGCCCAACTCTTTGTGACCCCATGGACTATACAGTCGATGGAATTCTCCAGGGCAGAATACTGGAGTGGGTAGCAATTCCTTTCTCCAGGGTAACTTTCCAACCCAGAGATCAAACCCATGTCTCCCTCATTGCAGGCAGATTCTTTACCATCTCAGCTACCAGGGAAAACACAAATAATGTATAGGCTTTTAAAGATGTTTTTAAATAAGAAGATTATAAAAATCTGTGAGATCTTTATCTCGCCTCCCTATTTCTTCCTATTTCAATATACTAGGGATTAAACTTGACTTTGCTTCAGAAGCATTTAAATTACAGTAAGATATGATCAACTTAAACTAAGGAGCTCCAATTCATTAATGAATATGTTTTAAAAATGGATACTTATCAGGCCTTCCGGACTGATAAACACCAGATTCCATACCAAGATTTCCCGTCACCAAAAAGAATGTAATAATCCCCTATGTAGTCAGTCACTTTTGTAATCTTTATGGCACTCATTGCCGTAGGCTACAATGTATAACCAGTTGACCCTTCTGATTGTGAATCATGGCTGTAACCTGATTGTATCTCCCTTTAACATTTTCCAGGCTAGGTTTAAGGAATTTGGGGAGGTGGGCTTGAGCACATACACTTAAGGTACTTAAGGCTTTCACAAAAGTCGGTCAGGGTCCCTGGCTAAATAGGAAACTCTGCCTCGGACCTGCCAGTGTAATAAACTGCAGTCCACTATCCATGCTGTCCTGCCGAGTCAGTTTGTTTCCTGGAGCATTTGGCTATGACAAGTTAACTGGCAATGAGTATGCCTTTTGGCTGTAACAAGTTAACTGGCAATGAGCCTCTTCCATAGGCTTACAATTAAAATATTAACATTATTGGGTGGGAGGTGGGAGGGGGGTTCATGTTTGGGAGTTCGTGTAAAAAAATAAATAAATAAATAAATAAAAATTAACATTATGTATATTAATTTGGCCAGATATTTTCCATTTTGATTTAAATATATAAACAAGTGGAAGAAAGAATAATACTTCCTAGTCTAGATTGTTGTGAGAGTAAATAATGTAAAGCATAATAGAATATTCTAAACATAAATCATAAGTTTCCAGAAAAAAAAAAAAAAGATCAATATAGGATGAAGTTTGGGAGAAAATTCATAACCTTGAAAATGATTAAATATTGGATAGGTGTAGACTCTAAAGGAGATGTATCATGCCNATTGTTGTGAGAGTAAATAATGTAAAGCATAATAGAATATTCTAAACATAAATCATAAGTTTCCAGAAAAAAAAAAAAAGATCAATATAGGATGAAGTTTGGGAGAAAATTCATAACCTTGAAAATGATTAAATATTGGATAGGTGTAGACTCTAAAGGAGATGTATCATGCCAGGAAATGAAAACAGATTGAGAAAGGAGTCATATGAGGAATCAGGCATGTGAGCAAGGAAATGCTCTTGACCTGAAAAGAATCTTTGTGTAAATAAGTAGTTACAATTAGAATTCTTTAAAACTGTTTAACTTTGAAGATATGAAATTTAGTTTTGAAATGAATGAATCTGGAGATTAGATGAAAAATTATGTTGAAGTAGAAAGAGTTGAAGGATTTTTTTTTCCAGTATTTGAATTACTATCTTGTGGAACAAAGATACCTCAAGAAAACAAAAACAAAAACTTAATATAAAGACAGAAATACATAAGTCATCAGCAACAACAGATAAATGATTATATTTACCATTGAAGGTTTAAGTAAGAAATTGATTAAAAGGTTGAAAAGATATTTTGACCTTTAAGAATGATTTTAATACTGAGATTTTGTAGTTACTTTGACTGTAGACACTTGAGTTCATTTGGGAAAACTAAATATGGTCTGCCTTTACCTAATTCACTCTGGCAACAATTGTTTTTTCTTTATTTTTGTTTCCTTTATCCTGTCTAAATGTTAATTTTCCTGATTGAGAGTGCAGAAAACCTGAATTAATTCATGCATAAGCTTTACTTTTCTATTTCATATTTTAAATTTCTATCTTACATTATTTCTAATATTATTTAAATTTTCTGTTTTTAATTTTTTCACATATATTCCTCTATTTTTTTTCTTTTAAATAAATCTTAGGCATATCATAGAATGTCACTTGTATAGTTCATGTTATACAGAAAGTATTGACATTTTTAGTGTGCCATATGTACATCTAATAAAATTGTTGCAAAGTCTAGAAAAATAGGCATTTTTTACCCTTATAGAAGGTACTTTTATACAGTTTATTATTTTAATATGATATAAACATTCAATATTTACACTTAAACATAGGAGGAATTATCTTTCTGCCTTGTGATTTGCTCTAGTATGTCAATGCATCTCCAGTTAAAGATTATTTAGGTGACTTTCTCCCAGCTATTCCCTTATACTAAGATCTTGGGATATGAATCTTTGTCTTAAATATTCTTCCATATTGCACATACTGTGTAAAGTAAAGACTCTATACTGAGTAAAGTCCACATCTCCTTTTTGTGAGGAGTAATGTGCTTAATTCAAAGAAGGCAATGGCACCCCACTCCAGTGCGCTTGCCTGGAAAATCCCATGGATGGGGTCACTAAGAGTCAGACACAGCTAAGCCACTTTATTTTCACTTTTCACTTTCATTCATTGGAGAAGGAAATGGCAACCTACTCCAGTGTTATTGCTGGAAAATCCCATGGAAGGAGGAGCCTGGTAGGCTGCTGTCTATGGGGTTGCACAGAGTCAGACACAACTGAAGCAACTTAGCAGCAGCAGCAGCAATGTACTTAATTATGAGTAGTTTGTAGTACTTGATACTGAAGTTTCTAACGGCAGATCCCCTGACTGTACCATTTACTAGTTCTATAACTTAGGCAAATTTCTCACCTTCTCTGCATTTCAGCTACTAACTGTAAATGATTTAATTGTCATAAAGTTCTTAGAAGAGAGCCTAACAAGTACTCTTTAAATATTAAAAGTGTTAGTTGCTTAATCCTGTCTAACTCTTTGGGATCCTGTGAACTGTAGCCCACCAGGCTCCTTTGTCCATGGAATTTTCCAGGTAAGAATACTGGAGTGGGTAGCCATTCCCTTCTCCAGGGGATCTTCCTGACCCAGGGATGGAACCCAGGTCTCCTGCATTTAAGGCAGATTCTTTACCATGTGAACCAGCAGGGAAGCCCTTCTTCCCTGTTAATGCTAATGGTTAGTAGCTCAAATGGTAAACAATCTGCCTTCAATGAGGGAGACTGGGGTTTGATCCCCGGGTCAGAAAGATTACCCATAGAAGGGAATGGCAACCCACTCCAGTATTCTTGCCTGGAGAATTCCATGGACAGAGGAGCCTGCTGGGCTGTAGTCCATGGGGTCACAAAGAGTCAGACATGGCTGCATGACTAAAACACACGCACAGGATTACCATCCTTTGCATCTTGCTTTCACAGATGGCTATCCTTTATAGATTTATGTCAACATAATCTCTTTATACCACAAGCTACTCTACCTAATACCAAAGACCAACCCCCATCAATAGTTCTCCCTACCCCACTCCTGCCCAGTGAATTCAGCCTGGTTGTCTTTAAAATTTCTGATTAAGATTCTGATTAAATTTTCTGATTAAGTCAGGGAAGCACATTGGTAGACTTGGCAACAACCACATTGTGCTGCTTAAAGACAACAGATCATTTGCACTTGATTTTTCAGGATTATCTAGGCTTGAGATGTCAGGTTGCAGAGGAAAATTAAAGACACCAGAAGCTGGGCTTCTGAGAGACCAGGTGACTGCACTTTGTTATGTGTTTCTATTTTTAGTAATTCATAACTGTAACTTTCATATTACTTACCATTGACTTTAACAGTTTTCAGTTCCGTTCAGTTGCTTAGTCATGTCAGACTCTTTGCGACCCCATGAACTGCAGCACACCAGGCCTCCCTGTCTATCACCCACTCCCAGAATTTACTCAATCTCATCTCCATTGAGTCAGTGATGACATCCAACCATCTCATCCTCTGTTGTCCCCTTCTCCTCCCACCTTCAATATTTCCCAGCATCAGGGTCTTCTCAAATGAGCCAGTTCTTCACATCAGGTGGCCAAAGTATTGGAGTTTCAGCTTCAGTGTCAGTCCTTCCAATAAACACCCAGGACTGATTTCCTTTAGGATGAACTGGTTGGGTCTCCTTGCAGTCCAAGGGATTCTCAAGAATCTTGTCCAACACCACAGTTCAAAAGAATCAATTCTTCGGTGCTCAGCTTTCTTTGTAGTCCAACTCTTACATCCATACATGACTACTGAAAAAACTATAGCCTTCACTAGATGGACCTTTGTTGGCAAAGTAATGTCTCAGCTGTTTAATATGCCCTATAGGTTGGTCATAACTTTCTTTCCAAGGAGCAACCATCTTTTAATTTCATGGCTGCAGTCACCACCTGCAGTGATTCTGGAGCCCCCCCAAAATAAAAGTCTGCCACTGTTTCCACTGTTTCCCCATCTGTTTGCCATAAAGTGATGGGACCAGATGCCATGATCTTAGTTTTCTGAATGTTGCACTTTAAGCCCACTTTTTCACTCTCTTCTTTCACTTTCATCAAGAGGCTCTTTAGTCTTTTTTCGTTTTCTGCCATAAAGGTGGTGTCATCTGTATACCTGAGGTTATTGATATTTCTGCCAGCTATCTTGATTCTAGCTTGTGCTTCATCTAGCCCAGCATTTCTTATGATATACTTTACATATAAGTTAAGTAAGCAGGGTGACAATATACAGCCTTGACATACTCCTTTCCCTATTTGGAACCAGTCTGTTGTTTCATGTCCAGTTCTAATCGTTGCTTCCTTACCTGCATACAGATTTCTCAAGAGGCAGGTCAGGTGGTCTGGGATTCCCATCTCTCTCAGAATTTTCCACAGTTTATTGTGATCCACACAGTCAAAAGCTTTGGCATACATAGTCGTTAAAGCAGAAGGAAATTTTTTTTCTGGAACTCTCTTGCTTTTTTGATGATGCAGCAGATGTTGGCAATTTGCTCTCTGGTTCCTCTGCCCTTTCTAAAACCAGTTTGAACATCTGGAAGTTCACGATTCACATATTGCTGAAGCCTGGCTTGGAGAATTTTGAGCGCCTGGAGGAGCGGCAGCTGTGGGTGACCACGGGAACTGCTGAGGAGCATATCCAGTTGTGCCAGTGGCTCACGAGTGGGCCCCGCTGCCCCCTCAGCCCCACTCCCAACAGGACTGCAGTACCAGGGCCCGGGTGACTTGCCCCACATCTCCATCCCCAGATACTCCAGGCACCAGCCATGCTGTGCTGCCACCTGGTGCGCACAAGCTTTGGAGGCGGCCTCATGCTGGCTGGATGGCGGTGGTTTTCTGGATGACAAACAATGGCTCAGCACCATGTCTCAGTATGACAGGGTAGCCGGACAGTGGAACCACTTCCAAAACCATGATTATTTCTGTGCTTGGAGTCCAGGATGGCCTTCAATCAGGGAGACGTTTTGGTGTCTTGATGGTTCAAGATAGCTCAGTAAGTGTGAAATTTGACTGTAACTATGCACAGTGCTGAAACAATGAGCGGCTAAGAGGAGAGACCCTCTTTCAAGGTCAGAGAAACCCCAGTAAGATGGTAGACACTGAGAGAGGGCATAAGAGGACAGGCAGACTGAAACCAAAGTCACAGAAAATTAACTAATCTAATCACACGGACCACAGCTTGGTCTAACTCAATAAAACTATGAGACATGCCCTGTGGGGCCACCCAAGATGGACAGGTCATGGTGGAGAGTTCTGAAAAACTGTGGTTCTCTGGANAGGTCAGGTGGTCTGGGATTCCCATCTCTCTCAGAATTTTCCACAGTTTATTGTGATCCACACAGTCAAAAGCTTTGGCATACATAGTCGTTAAAGCAGAAGGAAATTTTTTTTCTGGAACTCTCTTGCTTTTTTGATGATGCAGCAGATGTTGGCAATTTGCTCTCTGGTTCCTCTGCCCTTTCTAAAACCAGTTTGAACATCTGGAAGTTCACGATTCACATATTGCTGAAGCCTGGCTTGGAGAATTTTGAGCGCCTGGAGGAGCGGCAGCTGTGGGTGACCACGGGAACTGCTGAGGAGCATATCCAGTTGTGCCAGTGGCTCACGAGTGGGCCCCGCTGCCCCCTCAGCCCCACTCCCAACAGGACTGCAGTACCAGGGCCCGGGTGACTTGCCCCACATCTCCATCCCCAGATACTCCAGGCACCAGCCATGCTGTGCTGCCACCTGGTGCGCACAAGCTTTGGAGGCGGCCTCATGCTGGCTGGATGGCGGTGGTTTTCTGGATGACAAACAATGGCTCAGCACCATGTCTCAGTATGACAGGGTAGCCGGACAGTGGAACCACTTCCAAAACCATGATTATTTCTGTGCTTGGAGTCCAGGATGGCCTTCAATCAGGGAGACGTTTTGGTGTCTTGATGGTTCAAGATAGCTCAGTAAGTGTGAAATTTGACTGTAACTATGCACAGTGCTGAAACAATGAGCGGCTAAGAGGAGAGACCCTCTTTCAAGGTCAGAGAAACCCCAGTAAGATGGTAGACACTGAGAGAGGGCATAAGAGGACAGGCAGACTGAAACCAAAGTCACAGAAAATTAACTAATCTAATCACACGGACCACAGCTTGGTCTAACTCAATAAAACTATGAGACATGCCCTGTGGGGCCACCCAAGATGGACAGGTCATGGTGGAGAGTTCTGAAAAACTGTGGTTCTCTGGAGAAGAGAATGGCAAACCACTTCAGTATTCTTGCCTTGAGAACACCATGGAAAGTAAGAAGAGGCAAAAAAATAGGACACTGAAAGATGAATTCCCCAGGTCAGTAGGTGCCCAATATGCTACTGGAGATCAGTGGAGAAAGAATGAAGACAGAGCCAAAGCAAAAGCAGTATCCAGCTGTGGATGTGACTGGTGATAGAAGCAAGGTCCAATGCTGTAAAGAGCAATATTGCATAGGAACCTGGAATGTTAGGTCCATGAATCAAGGCAAATTGGAAATGGTCAAACAGGAGGGGGCAAGAGTGAACATCAACATTTTAGGAATCAGTGAGCTAAAATGGAATGGAGTGGGTGAATTTAACTCAGATGACCATTATATCTACTACTGTGGGCAGGAATCCCTTAGAAGAAATGGAGTAGCCATCATAGTCAACAAAAGAGTCTGAAATGCAGAACTTGGATCCAGTCTCAAAAACAGCAGAATGATCTCTGTTCATCTCCAAGGTGAACCATTCAATATCATGGTAATCCAAGTCTATTCCCCAACCCGTAATGCTGAAGAAACTGAAGTTGAACAGTTATATGGAGATCTACAAGACCTTTTAGAACTAATACCCCAAAAAGATGCCCTTTTCATTATATGCGGCTGGAATGCAAAAGTAGAAAGTCAAGAAACACCTGGAGCAACGGACAAATTTGGCCTTTGAGTACAGAATGAAGCAGGGCAAAGGCTCATAGGGTTTGCCAAGAGATCACACTGGTCATAGCAAACACCCTCTTCAAACAACACAAGAGAAAACTCTACACATGGACATCACCAGTTGGTCAACAATGAAATCAGATTGATTACACTCTTTGCAGCCAAAGATGGAGAAGCTCTATACAGTCAGCAAAAACAAGACCAGGAGCTGACTGTGGCTCAGATCATGAACTCCTTATTACCAAATTCAGACTCAAATTGAAGAAAATATGGAAAACCACTAGACCATTCAGGTATGACCCAAATAAAATCCCTTATGATTATACAGTGGAAGTGAGAAATAGATTTAAGGGACTAGATATGATAGAGTATCTGATGAACTATGTATGGAGGTTTGTGACATTGTACAGGAGCCAGGGATCAAGATCATCCCCCAAAAAAAGAAATGCCAAAAAGCAAAATGGCTGAGGAAGCCCTACAAATAGCTGTGAAAAGAGAAGCAAAAAGCAAAGGAGAAAAGGAAAGATATACCCATTTGAATGCAGAGTTCCAAAGAATAGCAAGGAGAGATAAGAAAGCCTTCCTCAGTGATCAGTGCAAAGAAATAGAGAAAAACAACAGAATGGGAATGACTAGAAATCTCTTCAAAAAAATTAGAGATACCAAGGGAACATTTCATGCAAAGATGGGCTCAATAAAAGACAGAAATGGTAGGGACCTAACAGAAGCAGAAGCTATTACTAAGAGGTGGCAAGAATACACAGAAGAACTGTACAGAAAGATCTTCATGACCCAGATAATCATGATGGTGTGATCACTAATCTAGAGCCAGACATTCTGGAATGTGAAGTCAAGTGGGCCTTGGAAAGCATCACTATGAACAAAGCTAGTGGAGGTGATGGAATTCCAGTTGAGCTGTTTCAAATCCTAAAAGATGATCCTGTGAAAGTGCTGTACTCAATATGCCAGCAAATTTGAAAAACTTAGCAGTGGCCACAAGACTGGAAATGTTCAGTTTTCATTCCAATCCCAAAAAAAGGCAATGCCAAAGAATGCTCAAACTACCAAATTATTGCACTCATCTCACACGCTAGTAAAGTAATGCTCAAAATTTAAGAGTTTAGTAAAAACTAAAAGATTTGAGGTTTATATAAGCAAAAGACAAAGAAGGTCCTTGAATATAATATGATATTAACTCTCAGTGACTGGCCACTTTGATTAAGACTGAACTTTGTCATCTGGCAAAAATCTCCCTCTCCATTTCCAAAATAAAGTTTTCTAAGACCTGCTCTAGGCTCTAATTTTATTACGAAATCTCTGAGAAGAGACTTCATTATTTCAAAATTACAGAGTCTAGTAACTGCTGCTTAAAGATATATTTCTATGTCCCTTAATTTTCTCTTTGTACTCTTTACTATCTGCCTAAAAATTTGACACATTTTTGAATACATTTTGAAACTTAAGGAATACTCTAAAATTGGCAACCCACTCCAATATTTTTACCTAGAGAATCCCATGGGCAGAGGAGCCTGGTGGGCTGTGGTCCATGGGGTCGCACAGAGTCGGATACAACTGAAGCGCCTTAGCTCACAATGAAGAATATGTACCTTTTCTACATAGAATTGCTCTAAAAGTCTTACAAGATACCTTTTACTTTTCTTCTTATATCTGATGATTTATTTATAGATAAAGATATACACTCAAGTATTTGTGAAAAATTATACTACATATTCTTATCTCAACTGAAGCAGGATTTTGAGGCCCCAAATTTGCTTATCTATGACTGAGCTCAATGTAGTTGAAACTTTTGTTTCTTCTTGTTGAAATGAACTCAGTGTTGCTAAGTAAAGTTTTTTTTTTTTAAGTATCATTTAAAATTCTGATATTTCTAGGGAGAATGGCATTGAAACATGTATACTATCATGTAAGAAATGAATCGCCAGTCTATGTTCCATACAGGATACAGGATACTTGGGGCTGGTGCACGGGGATGATCCAGAGAGATGATATGGGGTGGGAGGTGGGAGGGCGGTTCAGGATTGGGAACTCATGTACACCTGTGGCTGATTTATGTCAATGTATGGCAAAACCAATACAGTATTGTAAAGCAAAATAAGGTAAAAATAAAAATTCTGATATTTCTTAACCACTTAGTCACTGTAAATAATTTAATGAATCTCTTCTTTCCTCCTCTGAGAGCACTGAAAGAGATCTGAGTTCCAAGACCAGCGATCGTGTTTGGAATTGTAAATCATCCTTGTTCAGAGCTGGTGGGCTGCTCAATTTATAAATGTTCTTTGTCCATCCTGATATCCACAGAGCTATCACTTAGTGTGTTTCTAGTCATTGTCTATGTGCCTTTGCTGTTGAAGCCCTTCATTACAGCACGATCTTTGACCAACAGTTTCACAAGTTCTTTGACATCCTACTTTCTTCAGGGTCTTTTGGTAGACTGTATTCAGCCTGTCTTTTGCACTCTGAGTAGACGAGTCAATATTTGAATGCTTCTACTCATCACATTGTGTTTTCTAGTCTTCTCTAAGACCATGCATGTTATCTTTCCCTAACATAACTTTCTACCACACTGGTCACACACTCATTGTAGAGTTTCCCTGAAAGTAGTGTGGACTCCTAGAACTTATAGATTAGTAGCTTCTGAGGTGGTGGACAGTAAAAAGGAGGAAGCAATATATGTTCCCAGGGGAGCATTTGGAAATGTGAGAAAAGCTTTCTTGTTGTTGCAGTGACTGAGGTGAATATTTAAAATGGACCCCAGAACAAAAATTGTCCTCCACAAAATGTCATTAATACACACTTATGAAACACTCAAGGAGTAATAAAAATTTTTCCTGATAGCTCTTAGATTAATTCTATAGTTGCATCTAGTGCTTGAACATTTTCACCTGCCCTAGACTTTGAACCAGAAGAGAATTTGACTCAGAAATCAAGTTAAATCAACTGCCAAGTCTTACTCCTCCAAATCTGTTGATTTGTTTCTTCTTCTTCTTTTTTTTTTTTTTTTTACTTTATTTTACTTTACAGTACTGTATTGGATTTGGCATACATTGACATGAATCCGACACGGGTGTACATGAACTCCCAAACATGAACCCCCCTCCCACCTCCCACCCCACATCATCCCTCCGGATCATCCCCATGCACCAGCCCCAAGCATCCTGCATCCTGCATCAAACATAGACTGGCGATTCGTCTCTTACATGACAGTATACATATTTCATTCTTTTAGGTTGAGGACTGGTTCATGGATGATTGTCTCAAGTTTGTTGTTTATGAATAAACCTCATGTTTTGTTTTGTTTTCCTGGACTCTTTGTTCTTTTTTTAAACTGGGAAACTCATATCCATTAGTAAATCAGTAACATTTCTCTCCCAAATACATAACTTTTACATTGGTTAATCTTGAAAATTTTATTCTCAGGAAGTTCACTGATGCTAAGGTTAAAAAATAAAACACATTTTTACTGAAATATTTGGCTTTTTATACTAAACCTCTTACCTTGAGGAATGGGGGTGTGGGGGTAGAAGGTCTCAGTATGCTAAGAACCATTGAAGGAAAGGAAAATCTGTTTATTATTTCCAAATAAAATTTGAAAGCTTGATTGCTAATAACATCTAGATTAGGAAGTGATCTAATTTAATCAATGTGTAATATTTTGATATGGTCTCTGACATTTTAGACCTAAGTAAAGTTTTTTAAAACACTACTTGATAGATTAAAAAGATAAATAAATGGATGGATGAATGAAAAGATTGATACCATTCCCTTTTCATTATTTATGAAATATATTTTAAGTTTTGAAGAATGCATAATACCCATGTAATCCATATCTTTATCAACAAATGGAATATTTACATTACACCAGAAGTTCCCTCATTCTCCTTTCCAGTAAAACATCCTTTCCCAATGCCTAATCAGTCACTGCTGATTTTTATACCACAAATCAGTTTTGCTTCTTCTAGGATTTCATAGAAGTAATTATACAGTATATACAATTTATGTCTGGCTTTATCCACTCAATCATTTTCTCTTTGTAATGCTTTTGAGGTTCATGCATGTCCATGCTAATATTAGTAGTTGATCTTTTAAATACTGAGTAATATTCTATTGTATGAATATCACACTTTATTATTCTTGATGGATATTTTATAATTTCTGGTTTCTTGAAGTTTTGAACAAATCCACTATGAAGATTCTTGTGTAAGATTTTCATGAAGATATGTTTTCATTTTTCTAGAATAAACACCCAGGGCATAGCATCTGCTTTGTCTCACAGTACCTATGTGTTTGTTCTTAGTTGTGTCAGACTCTTTGTGACACCGTGGACTGCAGTCCGAAAGGCTCCTCTGTCCATGGAGTTCTCCAGGCAAGAATACAGGAGTGGGTAGCCATTCCCTTCTCCAGGGGATCTTCTGGACCCGGGGATCGAACCCAGGTCTCCTGCATTGGATTTTCTTGCATTGGAGTCTTAGGATTTTCTATATGTAAAACTGCACCAGCTATTATAGTAGAATTTCTTTCATCCTTCTAAATCATTAACTATTTGGAATGTTCTTTCCTTCTTTATGGATAAGACATTCAATAGCTGTTGAATACAAATAATGAGGAATCTTCAGGTGATTGGTGATCTTCTAGGAAAACATTATGTTTTGCCATTAAATATGATATGAATTGTAGGTTTCCCATTTATCTTTTTCATTAGATTAGATATGCTTGCTTCTATTTCTGTTTTCTGTGAGGTTTTATCATGAAGAGCTATTGTATTATGTCAAATACTTTTTCTGTAGGTTTTTTTTTTTTTTGCCATGGTATGTGACATGCAGAGTCTTATTTACCTGACCAGAGATTGAACCCATGCCCACTCTGGGGAAAGTCAGAGTCTTAACCACTAGATGCCCAGAGAAGTCCCTGCAACTGTTGTTTTTTAGTTTGTTAATATGGTGAGTTGCATTGTCTGATTTCAAACATTAAACCAATCATTATTTCTGAGAATCAGTCATCTTGGTTAGATTACTTTATATATTTTGATATTTAATTGCAAATAGTATGTTAATATTTGGGGGGGTGATTTCATTTATTTTTGCATATTGTTTCCTGAAGGATAATGGTCTTTGATTTTCTTTTTTTATAATACTCTAATCTGCTCTTGCTATCAGGCTTATGGCCTGTAAAATTAATTGGAAAGTGTTTCCTTTTATTCCATTTTTACAAAGATTTTGTTTATTATTGATGTTATTAATTCTTTAGATGTTTGGTAGAATTTTCCAGTGAAACAATCTAGGACTGAAGTTTTCCTTGTGTGAAGATTTTTGATTTTATTTTTTAGAAGGAACATAATTATTCGTGGATTCTAGGAAATTGACAGTGTAGGAAGCAGCAGAAATCCATCTAACCTCTCAGTTACACTGGCAGCATCTGTATTATGTCATTGTTTTGGAACTCTACAGTCTTGAAGGCTTGCAATTTCTAGGAGAATGCTTAGTTGGTGAACTATGGTTGTGCGTACTTGCGAAGCACTTCAGTTCTGTCTAACTCTTTGTAACCCTATGGGACTGTAGTCCACCAGGCTCCTTTGACCCTGGGATTCTCTAGGTAAGACTCCTGGAGTGGGTTGCCATGTGCTTCTCTGGGGGTCTTCCTGAACAATGGTTAATTTAGCTCAATTTTAGTTCTTAGTTTAGCAATGGCTGCTCTTGCCCCCTTGAGCCTCAGCCCCCTACAAGCAGCAGATCAAGCTTTTCTGGAGTAGCTTGCAAGCAGGTAGTGGGAACCGGGGTGGATCCTTAGGACCCCATACTTCATGTATTGAGAATCTGTGTTCAAAACTGATGGTTCAGAAGTCACTGTTACTGTGTTTTTCGCTATTGTTTAAATCTCTCTCCATCTGGCTAATGTAAGTTCCAGGGAATTTAAAGGCTGATGCCTTTTTTCCTCTTCACTTTTGTTTTCTTTTTTTTCCACTTTTGAGAGCAAAATATTAAAGACTGGAATGTTAGAAAGTAATTATATACATAGAGGAAATTAAACAGTTACTCTGCATAATTAGGAAAGGGTGAAAAAAGACCTTAGGTTTATACCTCAGGCTGACATTTGGCACAAAGACAACCTATAACAAGTAAAACAGAAAGACACTGAGAAAGGGAAGAATGCAGTATCTAGAGCAGCCATATTATTAGTTTCATATGTTCAGTTTTAACAACAACAACAGAAAAATCACAGAGCATACAGAGAAACAGAAAAAATGTGTCCCATTCAAAGATGAAAATTAAAACAGGAGCTTTCTCTAAGAAAGACATGCCAAAGATGTTAAACAACTATCCTAAAGATACCCAAAAACCTAGAGGAAGACATCAATGAAGTCAAGAAAGCAATATATGAAAAAAGTGGAAATATTAATAAAAAGGTAGAGAACCTAAAATAAATGTAACTAAAATGAAAGTTATAGCAGAAGGTGTCAAAAGTGGATTTGAACAGTCAGAAGAAAGATTTAAAACCATTAAAAATAATAATAATAATAATTTAAAAAACAATGAATCACTAATTTGTTTTATCCAGGTTGAGGAGAAATACTGGTAAAAATTTAAACTCTAAAAAGGAAGAAAAAAAATTCAAAGAATTTCAGAGAAGTAAAACAAAGATTAACACCAAAAAAAAAAAATTTAACATTATACCTCTCATGCAGTAACACATATTAGAGGATAGTATAATAACATTTAATTATGAGAACATTTCATGAATACTGGCATAGAAGACAATAGAGCAGCGTAGTTTAGAGACATAGATATTAGACATTGAGAAACTATCATTTGTACTAAGTCAGAGGTGATCTGCATACATAAACATTCCTTGATGTGTGGGTCACTAACATGGTTAAGAAAATTGAAAGCACCACTAATCTTTGAAGGGCTTCCTCTGTGGCTCAGAGGTGAAAAATATACCTACAGTGCAGAGGGTGTGGGTTCGATCCCTGGGTCAGAAAGATCCCTGGAGGAAGAAATGGCAACCGCCTCCAGTACTGTTGCCTGGGAAATCCCACGGGCAGAGCCTGGCAGGCTACGGTCCACGGCGTCACAAAAGAGTCGAACCCGACTTAGCAACTAAATAACAACAGCAGCTGATCTTTGAAAAGCTCTACAATGTGTAATGATTTATTTTTTTGTTCTTCTGACAAGCTGATGTATAATGAAACCATTGGAAAACAATGTAAATGAAAAGATATACTTAGAGCTCCTTCCTGGGTCAGGAATGTAAAGCTAGCATAGTACATAATATATTTGCTTTATTCTGTGGTTTGGAAAGTAGTGCTTATGGATTCACCCTTCATTGTTGTTATTTGTGAAGCATGAAGGATTCATGAAAATAGTTGTTTTAAAGGACACCAGTGAAATCAAAGAAAATTATATATTAAATAAAATTTAGACTCTAGGAATCATACATTTTACAAGTGAATCTGCTAAAAATATAACTAGAACATGCCTGTGATATTCATATTTCAATGTATTATGAATTATCCAGTATTAATTAGATGGCCACTGCTAATTTAGGGCAAAATTAATTATCAGAGAAATGTGTTAGCAGCTTTCAGCTTCCCTGTTTTGAGTTGCTTTTGGTTTTGATTTGGTTTTCCTTTCTTTGGACAAAACCTCTCCCCTTAACCTGGTCTCGGCACCTGGTGATACATAACATTTCCAAGAACATTGATTTGTACATTGTGGTCCTTGGATCTTTGAAGGTTCTTTATAGGGGAGGTTGGTTGGGGATTCACCAAGTCAGAACTGTTGTTATCACACTATCAAGACACATTTTGCCTTTTTTACTATATTGGCTTTTTCACTGATGGTACAAAGCTAGATAGAATAAAAGTGCTGGCACGTAAACATGAATCAAAACAGGCCCAGACTATACCAGTAATTATTGTACTTTTTACCTCTACACACAGAAGAGAAAAGCATACTCTGACTGCTGTTGATGGTTTGCAAATCAGAGACTGCTAGTACTTAAAACCAGGAGCTATATGTGGAAAGCAAACATANTATTAATAAAAAGGTAGAGAACCTAAAATAAATGTAACTAAAATGAAAGTTATAGCAGAAGGTGTCAAAAGTGGATTTGAACAGTCAGAAGAAAGATTTAAAACCATTAAAAATAATAATAATAATAATTTAAGAAACAATGAATCACTAATTTGTTTTATCCAGGTTGAGGAGAAATACTGGTAAAAATTTAAACTCTAAAAAGGAAGAAAAAAAATTCAAAGAATTTCAGAGAAGTAAAACAAAGATTAACACCAAAAAAAAAAAATTTAACATTATACCTCTCATGCAGTAACACATATTAGAGGATAGTATAATAACATTTAATTATGAGAACATTTCATGAATACTGGCATAGAAGACAATAGAGCAGCGTAGTTTAGAGACATAGATATTAGACATTGAGAAACTATCATTTGTACTAAGTCAGAGGTGATCTGCATACATAAACATTCCTTGATGGGTGGGTCACTAACATGGTTAAGAAAATTGAAAGCACCACTAATCTTTGAAGGGCTTCCTCTGTGGCTCAGAGGTGAAAAATATACCTACAGTGCAGAGGGTGTGGGTTCGATCCCTGGGTCAGAAAGATCCCTGGAGGAAGAAATGGCAACCGCCTCCAGTACTGTTGCCTGGGAAATCCCACGGGCAGAGCCTGGCAGGCTACAGTCCACGGCGTCACAAAAGAGTCGAACCCGACTTAGCAACTAAATAACAACAGCAGCTGATCTTTGAAAAGCTCTACAATGTGTAATGATTTATTTTTTTGTTCTTCTGACAAGCTGATGTATAATGAAACCATTGGAAAACAATGTAAATGAAAAGATATACTTAGAGCTCCTTCCTGGGTCAGGAATGTAAAGCTAGCATAGTACATAATATATTTGCTTTATTCTGTGGTTTGGAAAGTAGTGCTTATGGATTCACCCTTCATTGTTGTTATTTGTGAAGCATGAAGGATTCATGAAAATAGTTGTTTTAAAGGACACCAGTGAAATCAAAGAAAATTATATATTAAATAAAATTTAGACTCTAGGAATCATACATTTTACAAGTGAATCTGCTAAAAATATAACTAGAACATGCCTGTGATATTCATATTTCAATGTATTATGAATTATCCAGTATTAATTAGATGGCCACTGCTAATTTAGGGCAAAATTAATTATCAGAGAAATGTGTTAGCAGCTTTCAGCTTCCTTGTTTTGAGTTGCTTTTGGTTTTGATTTGGTTTTCCTTTCTTTGGACAAAACCTCTCCCCTTAACCTGGTCTCGGCACCTGGTGATACATAACATTTCCAAGAACATTGATTTGTACATTGTGGTCCTTGGATCTTTGAAGGTTCTTTATAGGGGAGGTTGGTTGGGGATTCACCAAGTCAGAACTGTTGTTATCACACTATCAAGACACATTTTGCCTTTTTTACTATATTGGCTTTTTCACTGATGGTACAAAGCTAGACAGAATAAAAGTGCTGGCACGTAAACATGAATCAAAACAGGCCCAGACTATACCAGTAATTATTGTACTTTTTACCTCTACACACAGAAGAGAAAAGCATACTCTGACTGCTGTTGATGGTTTGCAAATCAGAGACTGCTAGTACTTAAAACCAGGAGCTATATGTGGAAAGCAAACATAAATTGTGTCATGAATATCCAAAAAGAAAATAGTATTAAACCTAAGGTGACATGTAGGGCTCAGGGGGGAACTTAAAACAGCAGCAAAGTGGTTGCTAGTAGAATAAGCTTTGGAAGAGACAGGCGACAAACTGAATAATAGAAGGAGGGAAAAGAGAAAGAATAGGAAGAGGAAAAGGGGGAAGAAGATTGAGCATTTACATTACTACATTGTAATATATTATATGGTATAAAAACATAATTTCACAATGTAATATGTCCACATGCATTTATTTCAGTAGATTTTACTCTTATGACCTACATTAGTATGCTGAAAGACCAAGTACAGTAAATAATACAAAAATATAAAGAAATAAAAATAATACAGAAAGAATAAGAAAATTAAAGAGCAATACAAAAAACAAGAGGGATGGACATTTACTATAAAAATATATGATGGAGACAGACTTTTCAGAAATAGTAGAAGCAACTTTATTTAACTTAAAAAGATTTTGAGTCAAAAGAATCAAAAAAAGTAACTTAGTTTTAGCAGAGTTGAGCAAAAATACTGGTGAAATTGTTGAACTCTAAAATGGAAGCAAAAATAGTTTTAAAATGGAACTAAAAATCGCCAGACAGGTGAAAAAAAAAGTTAACACCACAAACAGGAGAATTAGTTTGACATTATATTTCTCATGCAGCAACACCAAGGAATTTTCTAATTAGATAAAATATTACTCACAAATCAAGATGAAAATATATTGTTTTCTGATCTGTAAGATTTTAGAAACTATACCTATGATGTATCCCACATGAATGAATTTAAGTAATGCCTATGCCAATATTTCAATAGCAACTTTCTATTTTTTTAAACATCTCTTTTCTGATGACCCTTTAAAAAAAAATCCTATTCCATTTAGAATAGTTGTTTGATTATAGACAGCCAGTGTTGTTATCCACCCAGCTAAATTGCATAGTTGCTAATATTTTAAGAATTCATCATTGTTGAAAGACAACTGATATTTGGAAATGTAGAAAGAAATAGCTATATACATTTGAGTTTGTTTTGTTTTTGAGAAGATAGAGAGATCTGAATGGTCAAATGCCAGGGGTATTACTTATTTAAATGTTTGGCTGTGGATCCAGGGAAAATGAAACACACAAAAACAATAATTCGAAACATTCCCAGTGAAAATACCCTACTAACAGAAAGACAATTAAGTCATTTAAATATTTTTGTGGAATACAAATACTGACATATAGCATATAATATTATATAAGATACCCTCTGCTGTGAAATATACTCAGAATTTGTCTTACAAATTCATGAGATGATTTATGTTATCATTTCTTTGCTCCTGTGACCTCACAAACCAGTATTTTTTTCTTTTTCTTTTTTTTTTTTTTGCATTCTGTAATTAATGATTTCATATAGTCTTGGAGAAAAGGAAACAACAGGAAGTTAGAATTGAGATTGTAGTCTGCCTAACAATTCAAAGCATTTTAAACTTAGACCAGTGTTTCATCAATTTTAATTCTTAAAATTTCCAGGACCAAACATTTTTAAAGTATTCAAATTTCACAACTCTAAATGTAAGAATTCTAGAGTTGATTTTATATTTAAGCCTGAAACTAAATGCATACAAAAATCTTTATTTTAATTAGAATAGAGTATTCTGATATTATGTGTGTGTGTATCTTAAATCACTATCACATTTAAGCCAGCGTGATATGAGAGGACAAGGAGCAGTTCAGAACAAAACCGAACTTTTAGAATATATATTGATTTTCTGCCTACCGAAATACTTCCATAAATCATGATCATTGTGTGCCATTCCTGTGTGCCCTTGATTTTGCACACTATAATCTTTTACCTCAAGCCTAGAGAAAAGAACCTTTTTCTTAACATTTCTTCCTATTTATGCATTTTACGTACTTCCTCTGTCTTCTTTTTTTTATGGTGCTGACATCGTGCTGACATCTCAAGGTCAACAAAGTGAACTAATGAATAATAACAACTCTTGTTCTCAGTGGGATTTCTGCCCATGAGTTTAGTTAAACTAAGAAAGAATAAACTCTCTAGCTCATCAAGTGTTTGCAAACTTCTAAGTGTGATTTCTGAAATGTTTGAGACCAAAAATCCTAATGACTACAAACACTTTAAATTTATGACTTAAACTTTATATATACCATCTTTATCTTGTATTTTCTGTATCCACAAGACCAACCTATATAATCTGATATTTGTATTCAGGATAGAACAAATTGATAAATGTCTTGTAATTTTCATTTCATATGAAATCAAGAGCAATGTTATTCTGGTAATATTCAGGGAATGATTAATCCTGTCTCATTTATATTTATTAGTCTTTGCTATTTTGATAATTTTTCACATATTCTGATTATTCATTACCACTACTCACACAATTGATTGGCTATAATGAATATTGTGAGCTCTTCTCAGCTGAAATAGCTCTTCTTCATAGGACTCATTGGAAAATAATAAAAATGTGACAGGTAAATATATTGGATAGGGGAGTGCAGGAAAATGGACTGGAACAGGACAGTTGAAATGAAGAAAAAGAAAAATTATGAAAGACTTTATTAGAAGAGATAATGTACAGAAATAGCACATGTTAGCAAGAAAGAGATTCTATGAATCAATTGTACCTTTGTACAGGGTTTCTTAATAACTCCTGCTCTTGAAACATGTTCTAAAGAATCTCCAAAATCAAAGAGTCTTTAATGGAATGCACCTTCACCAAAGGGTAGCAACTTGACACACTTCTTTCAGCAGAGTTTGAATTCCATAATGGAAATATCATGACATTAACCAAAGGTGATCACTAACTGATCTGAATTAAATAGATACAAACCAAAGACAAGGTACCCTTAGGAATTTGAACATAGAATAATAATGGCCTAATTTATTCAGGGTATAAAGTGCAGCTTAAGTTCAGCAAAGCAATTATAATTTCTGTCTTGCAGAAATGTTTTATTTTAATCAGTACAATCAGGTTATTTTTCTCTTATCATAATTGCTTGCTATCCATAATATACAATATCTATCTATCTGATCTGTCCATCTCCCTATATTTTCACTCGTAAATGCAAAAGTTGCTGTCATTTGAGGTAAAAAATAAATCTCAATTACTATTTACTCTAAAACAATAAACTAACCTAATTAAACTCATTTTAAAATAAAATAAATGCAAAAATAAAAATATATATTTAAAATAATCAACATAGGACGGGGTTAGGATTTAGAATTAAATGTGAAAATAGCACAAAAGAAGATTCAAGGTAACTACCTCTGACTGGTTAGCAGCCTTGGGATAATTTTTAATGTATCTAAAAATTCCTAAAGAATGTTTTGTTCATCAGAAGTTGTAAGATAATTACCTTTATTTCTATTTTTAATGACCATTTTCTGATTAATATAAAACAAGTAATTCATGTACATGATTCGATTTATAAGAATATTCTAAAAATATGCTTTTTAAGTAATATACAATGCATTGCTTTTTAGAATTGTTAGAAGTGCTTTATTGATTGTTTTCCTCTTCTATATTTAGTAAAGTTATGTTTGCCTTCACTAGATTCTTGGGAATAAGGAATGGTATAAAGTCAACAGATATTCATAATGCTTCATAAATGCTTCCAATTGGAAAAAAAAAAGTATTATGCAGGTTAACTCAAAGTTTTTGAATGTTCAATATCTATTAAGTATATTTTCAATAAAGTGGATTTTGAAGGTTATCAGCTTTAATTAAACCTTGATTTTATTTTGTTCACTAAGTACTTTTATAAATACAACTTACGCTTAAAAATGAAAGCAATTTGTAAAATGATATCTGTCTTAATGTTGACCTATTTGTCCATTCTGAAGGACTGTTTGTGTGTTTAACTTACTATATGGTATCGTCAGTTTAACTCTTTTTGGTCAGAAACAAATAAAGCTAGACATTAGATAGAACAGTGAAAGCAGATTTTACTCTACAGCTAATGACAGTAGGGGAAAGAGTTGAGCTTCACTCCAATTTGTGCAGAGGTAACTGGTGTTTTAAAGGACAAAAAGGGAGTGAAGGGCTAGTTCGGGCTCAGTATGGTCAGTCAGAGTTGGTCAGTAAACATGCACTTAGGCCAGCTTTTTTGTTGCTATTAGGACTTTATCCTACCAGAGAGCCTGGTAGACACGACCTGATCTTTCTTTTATTTTTTAATTTTAATTGGAGACTAACTACTTTACAATATTGTGGTGGTTTTTCTTAATAGATATTTCAAAGGAATTACTTTCAGGTCTTTGAGAAAGACAATCCTGTTTTGTTGGTAATACATTCATGGAGCTCTCAAACAGTGATATAATTTTTTTAAACTTTAAGCTTTTCTTTTTAAAACATATGCTTTAGGAAAGGAAGATGTTGACCAGCACAAATGGCAAATTCTTTGGCCAGCCTGTGCTTTCTCAATCAGGCATTTGAAAGGGGCTGAGTTCCTCCTGGTGGCAGGGTCTTCAGCTGTTAGATGTTATGCTAGAGTTTGGTCAAGTCTCTTAGTGCAGGAGTTTGGACGATTTGTAGACACCAAAGGTTCCTTGCGGTTCTCAACTGAGAGACTATAATGAATTGGGATTGATGCAATGCTAGCACAGGTTTCTGCTTGGAAAGAGCTCGGGAAGAGCAGGCCAAATAGAATTAAACAAATGGATTGATCTGTTCAACACAACAAAAAAGTTCAGAACAAAAGGATGTATGCAAATTCATAATGGCAATGTTAAAGAATTGATATAGATGTCACTTTTACACCCCCAATCATATGTTGAAACAGACAATCAGAGTGATGTTATTTGGAGGTGGGCCTTTGGGGTAATTAAACCATAGCCATGGAACAGAGTATTCTCTCCCCTTCTGCCATATGAGAATGAAGAAAGAAAATGGTTGTCTATGAATCAGGAAACAGGCTCTCACCAAACATTGAACTGACCATGGCCTTGACCTTGACTTCTCAGCATCCAGAACTATGAGAAATAAATTTCTGTTCATTGTAAGCCACCCATGCACTTGATGACACTTTGTTATTGCAACTCAATAGGACAGATACAGCATTAATAACTCAAATTAGTATATTTTATGAATTAGTTTCATGTAAAGTTATGAGAATTTATGAATTCAACAAACATTACTTTTAGTTCATAGCATGGATTATAAAATGGGAATAAAATGTATTAAGATAGTATTAGCATTTTGTAAGCCAACAGTTCTCATGACTAATGCCAGATTCAGCTAACTAATTACATTACCCTGCTCTTACAACTGAACGACTTCAGTTTCACTTTTCACTTTCATGCACTGGAGAAGGAAACGGCAACCCACTCCAGTGTTCTTGTCTGGAGAATCCCAGGAATGGGGGAGCCTGATGGGCTGCTGTCTCTGGGGTTGCACAGAGTTGGACANCTTTTCACTTTCATGCACTGGAGAAGGAAACGGCAACCCACTCCAGTGTTCTTGTCTGGAGAATCCCAGGAATGGGGGAGCCTGATGGGCTGCTGTCTCTGGGGTTGCACAGAGTTGGACATGACTGAAGCGACTTAGTAGTAGTAGTAGCTCTTATACTGGGAACATTAAATTGTATTCCTTGATCCCCAGATGCTCCCTCTGTTTATTTTTCTTTTTTGATAATAGATGTTTACCTGTATTTATTGTAATGGGATGTATGAGGTTGAGTTTTAGCAAATGGATATTCCCATGTAATCAGCATTAATACTGTTTCTATCACCCTAAAAAGTTCCTGTATCACCTTTTGCTGTCAATCCCCAGACTAAGGCAATGGCTGATATTATATCTATCACTAATAAATTATTTTTCTTGTTTTAGATTTTCATAGAAATGGCCACTCATGTGGCCATATATTTTGGGGGATCACATTGTTTTTTAGATAAATCTGTATGTTTTCACATAACAGTGATTTATTATTATTGCAGAATGTAATCTAAGTATGGGTTGGGAAGAATCCCTGGAGAAGAGAAAGGCTATGCACTCAAGTATTCTGGCCTGGAGAATTCCATGGACTGTATAGTCCATGGGGTCGCGAAGAGTCAGACACGACTGAGTGACTTCCACATCACATGCGTAATCTAAGTATGGGTGTACCACAGTTTGTTTATCCATTTACCTGTGAATATGATTTTGAGTTATTTTTAGTTTGGAGTGATTATATATAAAGCTTCCATGAGTATTGAAGTATACATTTTGATGTGGAATTTTTTATTTTATAAAAAACATTAGAACATTAAAGATACTGTTCTGTTGCCTTATGGCTTGCATATGTCTGATAAAAATTACATTCAGTAATTATTTTCATAATTTGTTCTATTTGTATATGTCTGTATATATTCTCTTATCAGCCTTTAAGATTTGTCTTTTTATTATTGATTTTCAGCAATGTGGTTTAAATGATTCTTAGTATGTTATCTTTGTTCTTATCCTTCAATAGTTCTTTATTGCCTTCATGGTCCACAATTATATCTGTTAATTAGACTCGTCCTCTATTTTACCATTAGTCATGGAATCAGAATCTCTGTTATCTTCCTAGTAGGTACTGTGCGTTTGCGTTTCAGTTTGGATAATTTCTATTGCTTTGTTGTCAAGATCCTTTCTTCTGTGAAATTTGTCAGTTAATTCCATGAAGATTTTTTTTTTAATTCCAAATATTGTTCTTTTCATCTCTTTCCAACATGAAGTTACAGGTGATTCTTAATTTTGATGAGATATTTAGTATTACTGAATATTGAGTTATATTGTCTTCCTTGAAAGGGTTTTGAAACATTAACAGTTTGAGACTTGCTTTGAAGCTTTATTAGGACTGATCTAGAGTAGCTTTTAATCTAGGAACACTTTAGTCCTAGTACTAAATTGTGAATCTACTCAGGTCTGTAGAGTTGAGGAATACTGTTACTGTGCCCAACTGGAACTCAAGTTATTGCCCAAGTTTCTGTGGGTTCTGTGCATTTTTCAGTTTGTAACATTCTTGTCATTATTCTTTACTCTGTGCATCACCATTCAGCAAATATATCAAGAATACCTCCTTTGCAGATTTCTGCAACTGTTTCTCTGTGTAAATTTATTTTCTTTGCTATCCTGCCTATAAATTCTAGGCATTGTTTCCTCTTTGATTTTCAATCTCCTTAACTCAGCAAGATCTCATGCTCTGATTGGTACACCTCAGTCCAGAAAGTACCTCTAAGCAGAAGCTAAGAGCATCTCCTGATTCTCCAACTTTCATTCCTTTTCTCAGAGATTCTACTTCTGTGCTTTTGTTGTCAACATTTAAAAACCACTGCCTTTCATTCAGTTTATAGTTGTTTATGATGGGAAGACAAGTTTGATCCCAGTTGCTCCTTTATCTTAGCTGGAACTGTGTATTGTGTAGATGTGCTTAGTTGCTCAGTTGTTTCCAACTCTTTGCTACCCTGTGCACTGTAGCCCACCAGGCTCCTCTGTCCCTGGAATTCTCCAGGCAAGAATACTAGAGTAGGTTGCCATGCCCTCCTCCAGGGAATCTTCCCAACCCAGGGATCAAACCCAGGTCTCCCTCATTGCAGGCAGATTCTCTACCAACTGAGCCACCAGGGATAGATATAGATATACATAGATAGAAACAGATGTATATATAGACAGAGATATCTGTCTCTCTATATATATCAATGTGTGTGTGTCTGTGTATGTATATATATATTTTTTATTATATATATAATATATATAATAGCTTTATTTTTGTGTCAAAGAAAATTGATCACTAATACATTTAAAATTATTTTATCATTAGAAAATGACTGCATTCTTATTTATTTTATATAAATGTACAGTATCTTATCTGAAACACACATATCTAAAACACAAAAAAACATTCTATCATATGTATCAGAACAGTGATAGCATTACTTTTTGAAATGTTGAATGATTTTTTTCATGTAATATTTTTAAGATGATGCAACTAAGAATTATTATGGACCATAAGTAAGAACGTTATCTTCTATGTGTGACAATGTATTCTTTTTTATACAGACTATATAGGTAATCTCCATTTTAGTAAATGTCTGATTTTTTTTAAAAGCTGTTATAGTTTGAAATATTTTGAGCAATAAATCACCAGTGCCTTTCATCAGAAATAAAAGCTTTGTCTCATAGAAAACATACCAGTTTTTGAAATGTATTACTGTTGGTTCAGTGATCTCATTTGTTCTGCTCATCTGCATGGAGATGTGCCTTTGATACTTCTCTGGACACAGTTTTTGTAATGACTCCATTTTATTGTATTATGGAACACCTGTTTTGTATTTGTTATCACATGCATCCTCCATACATTTCTGGCGAAAGAAAGTTGAACAGAAGCAAAGATAGACTAATAGCTAGTTGATGTAATGAACTTCACAACCTAGAGTCTTGTTCTGTTTAGCCCCGCCCTGTCGTTACAATTTACCACATTTCGATTAAAAAAATAATAATAATAAAATAAAGTATATTTCCTCAAAAAATAAATAAATAAATAAAACTGCCTTCTGTTGCTCCCCACCCCCCTCCTTGCAGCTGCATAAGCAGGTGCGGGTTTGAAACAGTATAAAGGATGAAAGAAAGTTTATCACGCAAATAATGCTGTGGTTTACCCCACCTCAACCCTGCAATTGACCTGATTGATCATAATGTTAAGATTCTCTCTGAATTCACTAAAAATCACTGGGTAAATATAGAGCAAAGGATATTTTATTGACACAGTAGACCCTAATAGCAGTCTGTCTTTTAAAAATACATATTATTTTCCTAACAGAACCAACTGAGGTTTTCGTTCTGAAAGTGCATCTTTCCCCTAGCTTTGAAATGAGAAATACCAGATCATTTTGTTTTCTGCTAAACATTTGCTACAGTCCTTAAAGATTTCACACAAAGCAGAAAAAAAAAATATCGTTTGGACATGTAATATTCACAGTCATGGCACTTTAAGTAAAATTAGGACTATTCCTTTTAATTCTGATTCCTGATAGATTTATTTTGAAGCCAGGTGTACAAAGGACAGGAATATAATATTGATACACCTATTTGAATAAATTGGACTGCCTAGCTTCTGGAAACTTTTTTGAGGATTCTAATACATGGAGGAAAAGTGTGCTTTAATGTCCAGTTGTCTTCGGTGGTTCAGACAGTAAAGAAGACACCTGCAGTGTGGGAGACCTAGGTTCAGTCCCTGGGTTGGGAAGCTCCCCTGGAGAAAGGAATAGCTATCCACTCCAGTATTCTGTCCTGGATAATTCTATGGAGGAAACTGGCAGGCTACAGTCCACAAAGAGTTGGATATGACTGAGGATCTTACACTTTTTGTGTTTGCTACCTAACAAGTTAGCAAATTCTGACAGAATGTAGTCCATTGGAGAAGGGAATGGCAAACCACTTCAGTATTCTTGCTTTGAGAACCCCATGAACACTATGAAAAGGCAAAATGACAGGATACTGAAGGAGGAACTCCCCAGGTTGGTAGGTGCCCAATATGCTCTTGGAGATCAGTAGAGAAATAATTGCAGAAAGAATGAAGGGATGGAGCCAAAGCAAAAACCATACCCAGCTGTGGATGTGACTGGTGATAGAAGCAAGGTCTGATGCTGTAAAGAGCAATGTTGCATAGGAACCTGGAATGTTAGGTCCATGAATCAAGACAAATTGGAAGTGGTCAAACAGGAGATGGCAAGAGTGAATGTTGACATTCTAGGAATCAGCAAACTAAAATGGACTGGAATGGGTGAATTTAGCTCAGATGACCATTATATCTACTACTGCAGGCGGGAATCCCTTAGAAGAAATGGAGTAGCCATGATGGTCTAAAATGCAGTACTTGGAGGCAGTCTCAAAAACGGCAGAATGATCTCTGTTTGTCTCCAAGGCAAACCATTCAATATCACGGTATTCCAAGTCTATGCCCCAACCAGTAATGTTGAAGAAGCTGAAGTTGAATGGTTCTATGAAGACCTACAAGACCTTTTAGAACTAACACCCAAAAAAGATGACCTTTTCATCATAGGGGGCTGGAATGCAAAAGTAGGAAGTCAAGAAACACCTGGAGTAACAGGCAAATTTGGCCTTGGAATGCGGAATGAAGCAGGGCAAAGGCTAATAGAGTTATGTCAAGAGAACGCACTGGTCTTAGCAAACACCCTCTTCCAACAACACAAGAGAAGAGTCTACACATAACATCACCAGATGGTCAACACTGAACTCAGATTGATTATATTCTTTGCAGCCAAAGGTGGAGAAGCTCTATACAGTCAGCAAAAACAAGACCGGGAATTGACTGTGGCTCAGATCATGAACTCCTTATTGCCAAATTGAGACATAAATTGAAGAAAGTAGGGAAAACCACTAGACCATTTAAGTATGACCTAAGTCAAATCCCTTATGATTATACAGTGGAAGTGAGAAATAGATTTAAGGGACTAGATCTGATAGACAGAGTGCCTGATGAAGTATAGGCAGAGGTTTGTGACATTGTACAGGAGACAGGGATCAAGACCATCCCCATGGAAAAGAAATGCAAAAAAGCAAAATGGCTGTCTGGGGAGACCTTACAAATAGCTGTGAAAAGAAGAGAGGCGAAAAGCAAAGGAGAAAAGAAAAGATATAAGCATCTGAATGCAGAGTTCCAAAGAACAGCAAGAAGAGATAAAAAAGCCTTCCTCAGCAATCAGTGCAAAGAAATAAAGGAAAACAACAGATTGGGAAAGACTAGAGATCTCTTCAGGAAAATTAGAGACATCAAGGGAACATTTCATGCAAAGATG
>SJYX01023335.1:604702-623346 GCA_006410675.1 Oreotragus oreotragus | reverse complement strand
GAAGAAACACAAGCTGGAATCAAGATTGCCTGGAGAAATATCAATAACCTCAGATATGCAGATGACACCACCCTTATGGCAGAAAGTGAAGAGGATCTAAAAAACCTCTTGATGAAAGTGAAAGAGGAGAGTGAAAAAGTTGGCCTAAAGCTCAACATTCACAAAACTAAGATCATGGCATCTGGTCCTATCACTTCATGGGAAATAGATGGGGAAACAGTGGAAACAGTGGCAGACTTTATTTTGGGGGCCTCCAATATCACTGCAGATGGTGACTGCAGCCATGAAATTAAAAGACGCCTACTCCTTGGAAGGAAAGTTATGACCAACCTAGATAAAAAGCAGAGGCATTACTTTACCAACAAAGGTCCATCTAGTCAAGGCTATGTTTTTTCCAGTAGTCATGTATGGATATAAGAGTTAGACTGTGAAGAAGGCTGAGCGCCAAAGAATTGATGCTTTTGAACTGTGGTGTTGGAGAAGACTCGAGAGTCCCTTGGACTGCAAGGAGATCCAACCAGTCCATTCTAAAAGAGATCAGTCCTGGATGTTCTTTGAAAGGAATGATTCTAAAGCTGAAACTTCAATACTTTGGCCACCTTATGTGAAGAGTTGACTCATTTGAAAAGTCTCTCATTCTGGGAGGGATTGGGGGCAGGAAGAGAAGGGGACGACAGAGGATGAGATGGCTGGATGGCATCACTGACTCGATGGATGTGAGTCTGAGTGAACTCCAGGAGTTGGTAATGGACAGGGAGGCCTTGCATGCTGTGATTCATGGGGTCACAAAGAATTGGACACGACTGAGCAACTGAACTGAACTGTACCTAACAAGTTGTATCCAAAATACATTTATTTGGCTGTATCTCGTAAGAAATGAATACAAATATAAAGGAAATAGCTCTAATTAATATGAAACTAAAAGGAAGCTTTGTGGCACCTTTACATAAAAGGTTATAGGAGAAACTAATATAATCTTGAAAACTGACAAACTTCCCTAGGTGATGAGACAGTGCATAAGTGCAGAAGAGGAAGTCATATATTTAGCAAAGATCAGATTTAAAGAGACAAGTGCTAATAGAATCAGATAATCTGTGTAGTTGGCATTTTGAACTGATTAAAACTATCATGTCAGAACTTACTCTTGATTTATATAATTAAAAAAAATAGCCAGATCCAAAGCTCTTTTTCAAAGTCCAATGATATACAAATACATGAGTATATATTTGACATCTAATTTGTTTAAGATATTCTGTAAGTCTGATGCATCAATTTAAGCACAGAGTTACAAAGAAAATTTTCAATGTCTTTAGCATTTCATTGAGGCCATTACTCTCTACTGAGTAAGTCTGAACATTTGAAATACTCTTAAAATCAGTTTATCTCTTACAAAACTCAACTTGCCAATATAAACCTGAAAATGACCTTAGTGTATCTTTTAGACATGAAATAAAGTAAATGCTACATTTATTGTTTTATATAGTACTATTTAAGGTGTCTAGCATTTCATGTTTCTTTATGCCAAAATAAATAAAGGAAAAAAATAAACTGATCCAGAATACTAATACAGTAGTGAAATAATGTTGTGCTTTGCCCATTCAGTTTCAAAGTAAAGATTATTCCACTATTGTAAGTCATCATACCTAAAATTATTATAGCAGACAATGTCTTCCATGCACAACATATGTTAAGATTATTTCAATCTCAAATCAATAAACAGTGTGGATTAAGAATTTTCTTGCTGGTCATTCCAGTTTTCCTTTTTTTAAACTTCTCTTGTGGTCTTGAATTTGTTGTCACTTAGTTATGTTTGACTCTTTGTGATCCCATGGACTGCAGCATGCCAGGCTTTCCCATTCTTCACAATCGCCCAGAGTTTGCTCAAACTCATGTCCATTGAGTTGGTCATACCATCCAACCATCTCATCCTCTCTAGCCTCCTCCTCCTCTCAGTCTCTCTCATCATCAGGGTCTTTTCTAATGAGTTAGCTCTTACCATCAGGTGGCCAAAATATTGGAGCTTCAGCTTCATAATCAGTCCTTCCAATGAATATTCAGGGTTGATTTCCTTTAGGATTGGTTGGTATGATCTCCTTGCTGTCCAAGGGACTCTCAAGAATCTTCTCTAGCACCACAGTTCAAAGGCATCAATTCTTTGGTACTCAACCTTCTTCATGGTCCAACTGTTACCTCCATATATGACTACTGGAAAAACCATGGCTTCGACTATATGGACCTTTGTCAGCAAAGTGATGTCTTGGCTTTTTATTATGCTGTCTAGGTTGATCATAGCTTTTCTTCCAAGGAGCAAGCATCTTTCCATTTCATGGCTACAGTCACCATTTACAGTGATTTGGAGCCCAAGAAAATAAAGCCTGTCTCTGTTTCCATTGTTTCCCCATGGAAACAGAGACATAAAGTGCCATAAAGTGATAAGACTGGATGCCATGATATTAGTTTTTTGATGCTGAGTTTCAAGCCAGCTTTTTCATACTCCTCTTTCATTTTCATCAAGAGGCTCTTTAGTTCCTCTTCACTTTCTGTTGTAATAGAGAATTCAAGCTATCTTAGAAAGGTGGAGTAAAAGAACTACCTTAAATACTCAAGCAACAGTATATATAGATTATTTTTTGTTGGAAACTCTAATATTAAAGACAAAATATTATGTGTATACACTATACCATAATTGGTAAATTTCTTTCTTACAGGAATACAAGTTAGCAACTCTAAAACTGCTTTCAATTTATGCAGTCTTTATATTTTGTATCAGGGTTAGATGAAATGATCTTTCACCTCATTCATCACTTTAAGCAAGTGTAAATCAATAATCACATTTTGACACAAATTAATTTTATTTATTGAAAATAGATTCTGAATTTGTTTAACAAAGAGGAACGTGATACCACTTGTTTAAATATAATATGGCAGGCCTTCCTCAACCACTGTTCTTGGAAACTGCAGACATTGATACAGAGTGTTAAACCTGCTTGACAGCAATTTTAGTGGCTGTTGAAAAGTTACTGAGTAATGAGCTATTTCTAAAGCACAATCTCATGTTAAAGTCACTAGGCTAGCTATAGAAAGACAAATATTTATGTCTGTATTTAACTTAAAACTGATCCTCACTCCTCAGAAATATAGCCCTTATTAAAATTGACAAACAGGAAAATAATATATAAAATATAATATTCTCAATTGCTTAAAACAAAAGCTATTTGGATTATGACACAAAAGATGTATAGCAACAATGTGAGTAATAGAACCAAGTTGCACACATATAAAATGAAAGAGATTAGTTTTTTTCTTTATGTTGATATCACTAATCGTATTTATTATATGCCTAGGGCAATCATTCTTAAAACACACTTCTAATTTGAGAATATGTGCTATACAGACTTTATGGTGCTATCAACATCTTTGTTTTATAAGCCTGTTTCCTCATCCTAAAGCCAAATTGCTTTGGCAAGATTAAAAGAAAGATCAATAATTTCTCGGAAGAGCAACTGATATTTAACCAAGAATATTTTCCATATTAAATGATGAGATGGGATTCATCACAATACTAATGTGTTATGAATATGGTGCAGTTTAATAAGAAAGTGAAATTATTAAGAAACTATGGAAACTATGATTTTCTTTACTTTCAGCGTAAAGAAAATACCTAGAATTAGTATCTAAAGATAAATATAAAATTAATTATCTAAAAGAAGCTAAGTCTTTTAAAGGTTTATATAAAATCATCATCATCTGTTACCTTCTTTAAACATGGAAATGACCTCATCTGCTTATCCTATATCTGTACACCTAAATACATCCTTTAGCAACATATGTGAACATTTCTCTAGAATCTGATTTCATCTCAGTTTCTTATGTAGTGATCACAATGTATTATGTATATTTTCATACTTGGTTACAAGTAATAATTTGGCAAAAGAAAATTGCTAATACTTCAGTGATGAATAAATATCACTTTACCTAGGAAATACACACCTAATGAAGAAAATGCATAATTAGTTCTCATATGCAGACTTTAAGCAAAGGACTGGAAAGCATCCTATAAATATATGGTGTTGTAGAACACATTCTTATTATTATCTAACATAAAATTATATTTTACTATCTTTCATATTGTTAAATGTGCAATAAAGAGAAAGTCAATATTCCTTTTAGCACTTGGTCCACTTTTATGTTAGTTTTAATTTTATTGAGATATCCATCGGCAGCTTTTTAACACCCCAATAACTCACATCTGTATGTAAGAAAGGGTTATGAATAAAGAGGAAGCTAAGAGATATTTGCATTTTGGGGTTATTTCAAAGTCATCATCCCAAGACTAAAAAGCAGAATAACAAATTGCATCCTAAACATTGCACTTTGAGTGAAAAGGTGGCTTAAAACTCAATATTAAGGAATACAGATTGGAAAAGAAGTAAACCTCTCACTGTTTGCAGATGACATGATACTGTACGTAGAAAACCCTAAAGATAGTATCAGAAAATTACCAGAGCTAACCAGTGAATTTAGCAAAGTTACAGAATACAAAATCAATAAACAGAAATCACTTGCAATTCTATATATTAACAATAAAGAATATGAAAGAGAAATTTAAGGAATCAATCCCATTCACCATTGCAACAAAAAGAATTAAATATCTAGGAATAAACTTACCTAAGAAGATGAAAGAACTGTACACAGAAAATCATAAGACACTAATGAAAGAAATCAAAGATGACATAAACAGATAGATAGTCCATGTTCCTGGGTAGGAAGAATCAATATTATGAAAATGACTATACTACCAAATGCAATCTACAGATTCAAAGCAATCCATATCAACTTATCAATGGCATTTTTCACAGAACTAGAACAAAACATTTCACAGTTCATATGGAAGCACAAAAGACCCTGAATAACCAAAGCAGTCTTGAGAAAGAAGAATGGAGCTGGAGGAATCAACTTTCCTGACTTCAGACATAGTACAAAGCTACAGTCATCAAGACAATATGGTACTGGCACAAAAACAGAAATATAGACCAATGGAACAAGATATAAAGCCCAGAAATAAACCCATGCACCTATGGGTACCTTATTTTTGACAAAGAAGGCAAGAATATACAATGGGGCAAAGACAGCCTCTTCAATAAGTGGTGCTGGGAAAACTGGACAGCTACATGTAAAAGAATGAAATTAGAACACCATACACAAGGATAAACTCAAAATAGATGAAAGACCTAAATGTAAGACCAGAAACTATAAAACTCTTAGAGGAAAACATAGACAGAACACTCAATGACATAAATCAAAGCAAGATCTTCTATGAAACATCTCCTAAAATAATGGAAATAAAAGCAAAAGTAAACAAGTGGGACCTAATTAAACATTTTTTCTCAGCAAAGGAATCCATAAGCAAGTTGAAAAGACAACCCTCAGAATGGGAGAAAAAAATAACAAATGAAACAACTTACAACAGATTAATTTCCAAAATATACAAGCAGCTCATACAACTCAATGCCAGAAAAACAAATAACACAATCAAAAAGTGGGGAAAAGACCTAAACAGACATTTCTCCAAAGAAGACATACAGATGGCTAACAACACATGAAAAGATGCTCAACATTGCTCATTATTAGAGAAAAGGAAATCAAAACCACAATGAGATCTCACCTCACACCTGTCAGAATGGCCATCATAAAAATGTCTACAAACAATAAATGCTGGAGAGGGTGTGGAGAAAAGGGAATGCACTTGCACAGTTGGTGGGATTGTAATTGATATAGCCACTGTGGCAGATGGTTTGGAGACTCCTTAAAAAGCTAGAAATAAAACCACCATATGACTCAGCAATCCCACTCCTAGGCATATACCCTGCTGCTGCTGCTGCTGCTAAGTCACTTCAGTCATGTCCGACTCTGTGCAACCCCATGGATGGCAGCCCACCAGGCTCTTCCATCCCTGGGATTCTCCAGGCAAGAACACTGGAGTGGGTTGCCATTTCCTTCTCCATTGCATGAAAGTGAAAATTGAAAGTGAAATCTCTCAGTCATGTCCGGCTCTTCGTGACCCCATGGACTGCAGCCCACCAGGCTCCTTCGGCCATGGGATTTTCCAGGCAAGAGTACTGGAGTGGGGTGCCATTGCCTTCTTCCAGGCATACACCCTGAGGAAACCAAAATTGAAAAAGACACATGTATCCCATTGTTTATTGCAGCACTTGAATGGATAAAGGAATTGTGATACGTATACAGAATGGAATATTACTCAGTCATAAAAAGGAGCACATTTAAGTCAGTTCTGATGAGGTGAATAAACCTAGAAACTATTATACAGAGTGAAGTGAGTCAAAAAGAGAAAGATAAATATTGTATCCTAGCATCTCAATGGACATGAGTTTGAGTGAACTCTGGGAGTTGGTGATGGACAGGGAGGCCTGGTGTGCTGTGATTCGTGGGGTTGCAAAGAGGCAGACATGACTGAGCTACTGAACTGAACTGAACACACATATATAGAATCTAGAAAAATGGTACTGAAGAATTTCTTTACAGGGCAGCAATAGAGAAATAGACATAGATTTATGGACATGGGGAGAGGGGAAGAGAGGGTGAGTTGTATGGAAAGAGTAACATGGAAACTCACATTACCATATGTAAAATAGATAGCCAATGGGAATTTGACATGTGGCTCAGGAAACTCAAACAGGGGCTCTGTATCAACCTAGAGGGGTGGGATGGGAAAGGAGATGGGAAGGTGATTCAAAAGGGAGGGAATATATGTATACCTATGGCTGATTCATGTTGAGGTTTGACAGAAAACAACAAAATTCTATAAAGCAATTCTTCAAGAAAAATATAATTTAAAAACTAAAATAATAATAATAATAATCTGCCTTCCAATGCAGTGAACCCAGGTTTGATCCCTGGTGAGGGAAATAAAATCCACGTATCACAGGGCAACTAAGGCTGTGAGCTGCAACTACTGAGCCCACGTGCTCTAGAGCCCGTATGCCACAACTAGAGAGAAGCCAGGTGCCACAGTGAAGACCGTGTGTGCTGCAACTAAGACCCAACCAGGCAAATTCATTAAATATTTTTTAAAGTATTTGGAAAAAAAAAAATACAAAAAACCCTCAACTTCCAGAAAGCTAAGATGATGGCATCCAGTCCCAGCACTTCATGGCAAATAGATAGGGAAACAATGGAAACAGTGAGAGGCTTTATTTGGGGGGCTCTAAAATCACTCAGATGGTATCTGCAGCCATGAAATTAAAAGATGTTTGCTCCTTGGAAGAAAAGCTATGACCAACATAGTATATTACAAAAGAGACATTACTTTCAGACAAAGGTTCACCTAGTCAAAGCTATGGTTTTCCCGATAGTCACATATGGATGTGAGAGTTGGACTATAATGAAAGCTGAGCACCAAAGAATTGATGCTTTTGAACTGTGGTGTTGGAGAAGATTCTTGAGAGTCATTTGGACTGCAAGGAGATCAAACTAGTCCAGCCTGAAGGAAATCAGTCCTGAATATTCATTGGAAGGACTGATGTTAAAGCTGAAACTCCAATACTTTGGCCACCTGATGCAAAGAACTGACTCCTTGGAAAAGACCCTGATGCTGGCAAAGATTGAAGGCAGGAGGAGAAGGGGACAACAGAGGATGAGATGGTTGGATAGCATCACTGACTCTATGGACAAGAATTTTAGCAAGCTCTGGGAATTGGTGACGGACAGGGAAGCCTTGTGTGCTGCAGTCCATAGGGTCACAAAGAGTTGGACAAGACTAAGTGACTTAACTGAAACATTGCACTTCTTGGTTGTTCAAATAAATCAGGCTTTTTGGATAAGTGAGGTAGAGAGGGAAGGTTGGCTAGGTCATAGTGCACTGAAATGGTTTCTACGTGCAGGTCAAAATGCACTTCCTTTTACTGCTTTTGACCTAGGATTATCTATTTATATAAAAATAAATGTTTCTAGATACATGGAAATACTCATTTTAATTTTATTGGGATTGCCTTGTTTTTAACACCTCAAAGAATGAAAATAAATAAGAAAATGGGGAAAAAATCTGACTTAATTATATGCACTAATTTTTCCTTCTTCAGGCAAATATATCCAAACAAGTGGAATTTTTAATGAATTTGCAATGATAGGTCACTTTGTATATGGAGATGTAGCTGCTTAAGTTCCCTATTATCAATGAAAATCATATTATATAGAGAAGGAAGCTAATGATTATAGGCTGATTTCTACTTGCCTGCTATGAGTATGTAGACTTTATAAAAATAGAAATTCCATTTGCCTGTGAGTTGTGTAGAGTCGAAGAAATTATTTGAATAGGGAGACATTTTTTAAAATTTTTTTATTGAAGGTTTAATGGCTTTACCATTCATGAGAGATCAGAGCTTCTCTTTCTGTTGCCCCATCCTTTCAACATTTCCTAAAGTTTTGGTGGCTGCTGTGCCAAAACCAATAGAGTACTGTAAAGTAAAATAAAGTAAAATGGAAAAAAAAAATACATCATGGTTGAAACATAGTACAAGAAATTTTTTATTTATTAAATGTCCAGTATACGTTCTCTTGGAGGGTTCTCATTCAAGGGGTGACCTGGACACATGGGATCATTTTATCCTCCTGGAGCTGTCACCTCCAGCTTTGGATACAGAATTCCTGAGCCTCACTTCTGCCTACTGTCCTTTAGTTAACATTATACCAGAATTCTAGTTCATAAGGAAAGGGTGGGTTGAAGAGAAAAGGCTCATGACAGCTGATCAACTGACTCCCTTTATACAATCTATGACAGCTCCAAGGAACTGTCCCATGTGTTTCTTGGACCAAGTTCCTTGGACCAACTGTGTTTGTGTGTGTGAGCCTGAGAAATGTATTGTTGTTTGTTGTGTTTTTATCTGGCCACAATGATAACCAGAATAAAGCTGGAACTTTTGAATAAGGAAGTGAGGAAAATGGATGTTCAGTAGGCAGCTAATATCTATGTTCAAAGCCACATCAACCGAGCCGGTTGTTGCCAAGACACCCACACACTGTAAAATTAGGCACCTTCCTCTCTATTACTATTGATGTCATCAGTACGTTATTGTTTCTCACACTAGTGATGCCTGCTTTATTTCAGGAACAGTCAACAATTCCAATTTCCTAATGTATAGTTTAATTATTCATAGTTTAACCTTTTACCCACTTGTAATGACAGAAAAAGGACTATTGATCTTTGTGTAGGAAAATGAAGACATGTAGTATGTCCCAGAAAATCTGTTTCAAAGATCAGAGTATTCAATATTGATTTACACAAAACTAATATATTGGCTCCTTATGACTCTCCATCCACCTTCATGATGAATCTGAGTAGGGTAGAAATATTGAAAGTAGCAATGGCATAGCAGAAAGAGCTGGCAAAAGTCAAAGGCACTTGTGGCCAAGATAGAAATTATAAAGGAAACATAAACCAGGCAACAGCTTGTCCTTTTGACTTTTGTAAGTCCCTCTGAACTTCTTAGAGTCCCTTTCTGAACAACAGTCCTCTGCCACACATATCTGGATGAACCTACAGTTCTCATAATGGCCATCATTACAGTGTTTACAAGCTCCGATATGCCGGACACTTACAATTTCCCCATTTTGAAGCCTCCTATTCAGGTGTTGAACAACAGACTGAACACAACTGTAGCAGCTCAACCCGATTGTGGTGTATGGCTGTGAATATCAGTCTTAACTCTGCCTAAAGCAAGGCTGCTCAGACTTTACTGTGAAAGTCAACCACTCTGGAGATCTTTGTAAAACCTAGATTCTGACTCATTCTGTCTTGGGTTAGGAGATGAAATTCTGTTTCTCGTAGGTACCCGTTTGACATAGGTGAGCTGATGAACAGAGCACCCATTGGCCTGGTCTAATTCAACATACTTAATTTGGTCTTGAAAAATGTATTTGGTCCCATTTATTAAGAGATAAATAAAAGTTTTTTTTTAATTTTTAAAATTCAGATGTTTTATTACAACTAGTTGTGTTGATTTGCTAGGGATACCGTAAGAGAGACACTAGATGGTAAAACAACAAAAATGTGTTTTCTCACAATTCTGTAGGTCAGAAGTCTGAGACCAAAGTGTTGGAAAGGTTGGTTTCTTCTGAGGCTTCTCTCTTTGATTGCTCATGGCCATCGTTCTCATGTATTTTCACAAGGTCTTAACCTCTGTATTTCTGTATCCTCATCTCCTCACAAAGACATTGGCCATATTGGATTATGGCCCACACTAATAATCTCATTTTACTTTAATTACTTCCTTAAAGAACCTGTCTCCAAATAAGTCATATTCTGAGTTACTGAAGGTTACCTTATAAATGTAGGGGTACACATTCATCCCATTTCAGCAGTATTATTCAACTTTCCTGAACAGACAAAATCAAACACAGTTTTTCCTTTTGAGTAATCTTTCCATAAGAATAAAAACCATATGCGTGCATGTGTGCTGAGTCGCTTCATTTGTGTCTGACTCTGTGCAACCCTATGGACTGTAGCCTGCCAGGCTCCTTTGTCCAGATGTGTATAAGAGACAGNATCAAACACAGTTTTTCCTTTTGAGTAATCTTTCCATAAGAATAAAAACCATATGCGTGCATGTGTGCTGAGTCGCTTCATTTGTGTCTGACTCTGTGCAACCCTATGGACTGTAGCCTGCCAGGCTCCTTTGTCCATGGAATTTTCTAGGCACAAATACCAGAGTGGGTTGCCATGTTCTCTTCCAGGGGATCTTTCCAACACAGGGATCCAACCTACACCTCTTAACGTTTCTTGCAGTGATAGGTAGATTCTCTACCACTAGCACCACCAGGGAAGTAATAAAAAGTATATATTATTTTCAAATTAAGTATTAATATTTTATAATTGCCTTATAAAATGCATATTTTTAGGTTTTGACTATTTTAATTGCTAAATGAATAAGTCAATATTATTTAAGTTTGAATTTTTAAATTCTCATTTATTCTTGAGCTTAAATCCATATGAGATTGACAATGGCTCCCACTGTGAAGCAGTAGAAAGAGTCAGATTTGCTGTCAAGATAATACTGCTGTTTAATAAATAGCCCATGGTAGGCAAGCAACTTCAACTTGCTAAACTTCATGATGTGCACTTACAAATCTGAAGTAGTATCTACCTCACAGCATACAATGGAGTTACAAAGAGAACATACACATGATAATAAAATAGTTATTTCTTCTGATTTGGGTAAATGTTGAAAGAAATATTATACAATGAAAAGGGAATGGGTTTTTTCCTTGAAGCACTTCTGTATGAATGTGGGTAAGTCATTTTACTCCTCTAAGCTACTGTTACACTTTCTATAAAGTGAAGATGTAGTTCCAAACTTGCAAAGATTCTGTAAGTTTGTGTAATTGTTCTTATACATAATTCAGTTCAGTTTAATGGCTCAGTCATGTCCGACTCTTTGCAACCCCCATGAATTGCAGCACGCCAGACCTCCCTGTCCATCACCAACTCCCTGGAGTTCACTCAGACTCATGTCCATCGAGTCCATGATGCCATCCAGCCATCTCATCTTCGGTCGTCCCCTTCTCCTCCTGCCGCCAATCTCTCCCAGCATCAGTCTTCTCCAATGAGTCAACTCTTCACATGAAGTGGCCAAAGTACTGGAGTTTCAGCTTTAGCATCATTCCTTCCAAAGAAATCCCAGGGCTGATCTCCTTCAGAATGGACTGGTTGGATCTCCTTGCAGTCCAAGGGACTCTCAAGAGTCTTCTCCAACACCACAGTTCAGAAGCATCGATTCTTCGGCGCTCAGCTTTCTTCACAGTCCAACTCTCACATCCATACATGACCACAGGAAAAACCATAGCCTTGACTAGACGGACCTTAGTCGGCAAAGTAATGTCTCTGCTTTTGAATATACTATCTAGGTTGGTCATAACTTTTCTTCCAAGGAGTAAGCGTCTTTTAATTTCATGGCTGCAGTCACCATCTGCAGTGATTTTGGAGCCCCAAAAAATAAAGTCTGACACTGTTTCCACTGTTTCCCCATCTATTTCCCATGAAGTGATGGGACCAGATGCCATGATCTTCGTTTTCTGAATGTTGAGCTTTAAGCCAACTTTTTGACTCTCCACTTTGACTTTCATCAAGAGGCTTTTTAGTTCCTCTTCACTTTCTGCCATAAGGGTGGTGTCATCTGCATATCTGAGGTTATTGATATTTCTCCCAGCAATCTTGATTCCAGCTTGTGCTTCTTCTAGCCCAGTGTTTCTTATGATGTACTCTGCATATAAGTTAAATAAGCAGGGTGACAATATATAGCCTTGACGTACTCCTTTTCCTATTTGGAACGAGTCTGTTGTTCCATGTCCAGTTCTAACTGTTGCTTCCTGACCTGCATATAGGTTTCTTAAGAGGCAGGTCAGGTGGTCTGGTATTCCCATCTCTTTCAGAATTTTCCACAATTTATTGTGATCCCCAAACTAAATTAACTGAATTTCAAAATGAGATAAAAATTGGGTTGAGGTGGCTAACTTGATAGAATCAATTTTGTATTAGATGTAAGAACTTGAGCTGTTTAGTTTCAAAAAACAGATTATCCTTATAAATAAGGAATACAATATGTAAAGAAACAGATAACCCATTCAACTTATAATAACTTGTTTTGGAAGAGTGACTAAAATTATTAGAAACAATATAGATATGCTTAATTGTTTGGTGAGAACATAAGTGCTCTTGTTTCCTCTGCCACAAGCTGATTCCTCAGAGGAGAGGGTGGAAAATAAGAACCCTAGATAGGTTTGGAGGAACTGGAGATAAAGATCTTTCCTCAATATCTGTATGAAGGCTGCGGATATGTTGAATTTTGAGAGGGATTTTCCATGCCAACATTGCACAGAAACAGTGGCAAACGGGGTCTAACCAAAGAGTTTTGAGACTCTTTCCTTTCAAAACCTTTACTTCTAATGCCTTGTTTCCCCTACTCCCAAATGGAATATCTGAATTTCCCAAAGCACATCCCAGTTTAGAGTCATTGGATATATCAGAAAAATAGTGAAAATATACAAAAGACATAAATGAAAAGATAGGATGAGTTTGTTTCCATTGTGGGAGAGAGAGAATGTCTTTATACCAAGGGATTCTATGACTTAATGTTACATAATAGACAGCTCTCCCTCCAAAAATTCTGTGTCAACTAAGGGAGAATTAGGACAAGTTAACTGAACACCTTAAGAATTGGGGAAAACCGAATTTACCTTTCAATGGCTAACTTACAATTTAAGATACAAAAATGGGAGTTTTTTGTTACAGTAAGAAAATTTCAGAGAAATAGAGATTATTAAAGTTATTTACACCCAAGGTCATATAACTGTAAGACTTTTGCCTATTAGATCTTACAGTTAACTTTTAAATTATTATCTTTAATAGTGCATACTCTGTATTAGTCTGCTTCAGCTGCTTTTACAAAATGCCACAGTTTCGGTGAATTAAACTACAGAAAATTATTTTCTCACAGTTTCAGAAACTAGAAGTTCAGTATCAGGGTGCTGTGAGCCAGGCTTGTAAATGGCCAGTTCCTTTTTGTGTCCTTTTATATCCTTTTCTCTGTGCATGCATAAAGAGATCTTTGATATCTTTTCATCTATTTATAAAGACAACAATTATGTTATATTTGGACCCCATGCTATGACCTTTTTAAACTTTCATTATCTCCCTAAAGATCAAATATCTAAATGCAGTCCCATTGGGAATTATGACTTCAACATACAAATTGGAGTAGGGAAGATCAGAATTCAGTCCATATGAATATGAATATTCCAAAGATTTTAAGAGTAAATTCTAAAGAAAATTTTTTTAATTGCCTTATATAATTTTATTAAGAATCTGCTGCTCTGAAGATTTGCTTATACCTCATATTAAGATTTATGGTACATTGAAACATCAGTGAGTCAAGATAACTGACTGAAATATAAAATTTCAAGTGTGGATTTATTACAATTAGTAACATAATAAAATACAATAATTATTGCTTCTGTGAGTATTTCAAATAAAATCAAACTTCCTTTTCAGATATAATTATCATCTTTGTAAAGTATAAATGTTAGACTATATCCATATATGTTGCATTAAAAATAAGTTAGGAGGTACTTTTAGGACTTATAATGCTATTTCCTACCAGAATTTTACTTGACAGTGTTTCTCCCACTTTTATTCCTTTGAGTAGCTCTTAGAAACCATTATGTCACTCCTTTTTGAGTTTTATTCACTGTGGACAATACTTAATGACCAAGTCTATTGAAGAGACAGATGAAATAACCCGCCTAGCCAATGAAAATCTGCATTTCAGAGAATTCCTTTCTTTGAATTCTGAGTGTCTTTTGTCAGGGTTCATAGTGCTTTTAAGAAATATTTAAGTTTATACTATTCTTCTGAAGTTCAAAATATACTTAGTGGCTATCAAACCACTGATGTACTTTTCTATCAGTATATTTACATTTGAATTGTTCTTTTTAGATTTTGATTTTACATTTAAGGACAAGCGATGATTACCATTAAAATGCATAAAGTTTGCCACATCTTCAGTTTTCCAAATACAAGGAAAGAGAAAGATCATATAGGACTGGAAGACTAAATTGGCATAAAGCTATGGCTGACGGATAAGGTATAGAAACAAATTATCAAGAATAACACAATTGAGGTGACATTGGGGTCATTTATTTTTGCCAAATCTTTGTAACAGCCTACCTATGCAATATATTATAATAAAACCACCTTTTATGTTGAAATTGGTACTTAACAATGTTTAGAGTCTATCACTACTGAACTTACAAATAACAGACTCTTGATAGCAGTGATTAATTTTAATTCCGAACAAAAAAGAATTAGTTATTCTGTCTGAATGGATAGAGAACAAGCATATTGTTAAACTTTGAAAATTTGCAGCTAAACTTGCCATTGAATTAGTATATGGTTGAGAATTGTTTTGTATATAGTGATAGTCACACCATCTTAATGCCAGAAGAAGGAAAAACATGTCCTCACATCTAATTTAGATCTTAGTTTGTCCTACTTCTTACCATGAAAATGTCAATTAGGAAACACAAATGATTTTTATTGTGAGCATCATATATAATAGAAAATTATAATACAACTTGCTGATTAACAATGAAATGACATTACAATTTTTGAGCACAAATTAAAGTGGTATAAATGAAGATAAGTGGAAACCACCATACTGACAATAACATACCTGACCAATTAGTAATTCTGAAAGTCCGTTCCAACTGTGTACTATATTTGTAAGTAAGCAAAGTATTTGAGGTAATGAGAAAAATATGAAATTTAAAATTATTACACATGGTTTTAAAACCATTACATATTTTTAAAAGTACTTCTTGACGTGCGATCTGTTTTAAAATTTGAATTGCCATGGACTCTAATAAACCAGAAGAACATTTGCTGAGCCATTTCTTTCAACAATGATAATCTTCTCATTGACAACCAAAAATGATATAGTGGATATCATATATTTAATATCCTTCAAGTTACATGGGGACTGCAACATGCATATGAATCATGTTTTCTGAGTTTGCGTACTGATGACGAGAAAGCAACCTTAGAGATAGAGTACAGTCTGTCTCTTATACACATAATTGATTATACGTGAAATGTTTCTGATGGCATGAATTTTTAACTAATGCTAAATATTATCAAAGCTAGTAGTTTTACTGATATGGTAAGCAGTGGTTAAAATATTCACTTCAGTGCACAATTCTAGGTGCAAGAAAGACATGATACTCCATAAAAGTGGTACTCTGTGAAGTGAAATAATGCATTATCCTCACAGAAATACACCACCCTGCTGTCTCCACACAGCAGATTTGATGATTTACGTCCCCAGTTCCTTGTACCAGGTTTTGTATCTATCGTGTGATACCAACTTCAAATAACAGCAAATATAATTCACCCTGAATTAAATATTAAGGATATTTTTATCTATCATAAGCTGGAAAGCAGTTACTCAGCGTGTCATCAAGAACTCTGATTCTTGCTTCCTCTCCTGTCTGCTGTCCACAGTGACAGCTATTGGCTAAGGCCAGGTCATCTTGTCATAATAATATCATTATCAATAGTGAAATAGGTTACATTTTTTCTTGTTTTCATAAGGAGTGCATAAAAGAGGGTACTTTTCATGTCCTAATACAAATCCTGACAGAAATCTTTCCTTTGAGTCTGACTGTGTCTATTTAGGTTCCACGTAAACTCTTAAAGCAAAGACAGTCTTTAAAATAAGTCTTACATTGTGTTTGAATTAAACCTTGGTTTCTTAAATAAATACTATCAGTTCAGTTCAGTTGCTCAATCATGTCCAACTCTTTGCAACCCCGTGAATTGCAGCACGCCAGGCCTCCTTGTCCATCACCAACTCCCGGAGTTCACTCAGAGTCACGTCCATCGAGTCAGTGATGCTATCCAGCCATCTCATCCTCTGTCGTCCCCTTCTCCTCCTGCCCCCAATCCCTCCCAGCATCAGAGTCTTTTCCAATGAGTCAACTCTTGGCATGAGGTGGCCAAAGTACTGGAGTTTCAGCTTTAGCATCATTCCTGCCAAAGAAATCCCAGGGTTGATCTCCTTCAGAATGGATTGGTTGGATCTCCTTGCAGTCCAAGGGACTCTCAAGAGTCTTCTCCAATACCACAGTTCAAAACCATCAATTCTTCGGCACTCAGCCCTATTCACAGTCCAACTCTCACATCCATATATGACCACAGGAAAAACTGTAGCCTTGACTTCTGAATGAACCTTAGTCGGCAAAGTAATGTCTCTGCTTTTGAAAATGCTATCTAGGTTGGTCATAACTTTTCTTCCAAGGAGTAAGCATCTTTTAATTTCATGGCTGCAGTCACCATCTGCAGTGAGGAGTGCATAAAAGAGGGTACTTTTCATGTCCTAATACAAATCCTGACAGAAATCTTTCCTTTGAGTCTGACTGTGTCTATTTAGGTTCCACGTAAACTCTTAAAGCAAAGACAGTCTTTAAAATAAGTCTTACATTGTGTTTGAATTAAACCTTGGTTTCTTAAATAAATACTATCAGTTCAGTTCAGTTGCTCAATCATGTCCAACTCTTTGCAACCCCGTGAATTGCAGCACGCCAGGCCTCCTTGTCCATCACCAACTCCCGGAGTTCACTCAGAGTCACGTCCATCGAGTCAGTGATGCTATCCAGCCATCTCATCCTCTGTCGTCCCCTTCTCCTCCTGCCCCCAATCCCTCCCAGCATCAGAGTCTTTTCCAATGAGTCAACTCTTGGCATGAGGTGGCCAAAGTACTGGAGTTTCAGCTTTAGCATCATTCCTGCCAAAGAAATCCCAGGGTTGATCTCCTTCAGAATGGATTGGTTGGATCTCCTTGCAGTCCAAGGGACTCTCAAGAGTCTTCTCCAATACCACAGTTCAAAACCATCAATTCTTCGGCACTCAGCCCTATTCACAGTCCAACTCTCACATCCATATATGACCACAGGAAAAACTGTAGCCTTGACTTCTGAATGAACCTTAGTCGGCAAAGTAATGTCTCTGCTTTTGAAAATGCTATCTAGGTTGGTCATAACTTTTCTTCCAAGGAGTAAGCATCTTTTAATTTCATGGCTGCAGTCACCATCTGCAGTGAGGAGTGCATAAAAGAGGGTACTTTTCATGTCCTAATACAAATCCTGACAGAAGTCTTTCCTTCATCCAAAAAAATAAAGTCTGACACTGTTTCCACTGTTTCCCCATCTATTTGGCATGAAATGATAGGAACAGATGTCATGATCTTCGTTTTCTGAATGTTGAGCTTTAAGCCAACTTTTTCACTCTCCTCTTTCACTTTCATCAAGAGGCTTTTTAGTTCCTTTTCACTTTCTGCCATAAGGGTGGTGTCATCTGCATATCTGAGGTTATTGATATTTCTCCCAGCAATCTTGATTACAGCTTGTGTTTCTTCCAGTCCAGCATGTCTCATGATGTACTCTGCATATAAGTTAAATAAGCAGGGTGACAATATACAGCCTTGAGGTACTCCTTTTCCTATTTGAAACCAGTCTGTGACGGTATTAACATGGTTATCAGAAGCTTATCTGATTCTACCCCTGGAACTGGGGTTGCCACTTCTGAGACATGTGGGCTGCTTAGAGAGAGACAGTGATTATCTGCCCAATATTTTTATGTTATAAAGGCAAGAGAAAGGAAGAAAATATGTTGAAAATACAAGATATGGCTCACTAAAGTAAGTTCAAAGATTTCTTCAAAAAGCCTTTTTTTTTCCACTATATCATGATTCACTCATCTAGAAATGGGAATAATGTATTACCCTTAAATTCAAATACCTCATTCCCAATCATATGCATGCATCTATTCCAGGTTCTTGTCCTATAGTATAAGTCCCCTTGCATGTGAATTGACATCACACCTCATCACATTGTCCTGTAGAGAACTGGGTCATGGGAAACAGGCAATAAGATACCTTGTAAGTAAGTAATTGATTTGTCCCATGGTCTAGAAACAGTGCATTCCCCTGTCAGGATCAATACATTAATTAACTTACAGTTTCAGAGACAAATATAGGATACAGTTGCACAAATATGACCTTCTCAAAAAGGAAAGATTA
>SJYX01023335.1:593928-604506 GCA_006410675.1 Oreotragus oreotragus | reverse complement strand
AAAAAATAAAGTCTGACACTGTTTCCACTGTTTCCCCATCTATTTGGCATGAAATGATAGGAACAGATGTCATGATCTTCGTTTTCTGAATGTTGAGCTTTAAGCCAACTTTTTCACTCTCCTCTTTCACTTTCATCAAGAGGCTTTTTAGTTCCTTTTCACTTTCTGCCATAAGGGTGTTGTCATCTGCATATCTGAGCTTATTGATATTTCTCCCAGCAATCTTGATTACAGCTTGTGTTTCTTCCAGTCCAGCATGTCTCATGATGTACTCTGCATATAAGTTAAATAAGCAGGGTGACAATATACAGCCTTGAGGTGCTCCTTTTCCTATTTGAAACCAGTCTGTGACGGTATTAACATGGTTATCAGAAGCTTATCTGACTCTACCCCTGGAACTGGGGTTGCCACTTCTGAGACATGTGGGCTGCTTAGAGAGAGACAGTGATTATCTGCCTAGTATTTTTATGTTATAAAGGCAAGAGAAAGGAAGAAAATATGTTGAAAATACAAGATATGGCTCACTAAAGTAAGTTCAAAGATTTCTTCAAAAAGCCTTTTTTTTTTCACTATATCATGATTCACTCATCTAGAAATGGGAATAATGTATTACCCTTAAATTCAAATACCTCATTCCCAATCATATGCATGCATCTATTCCAGGTTCTTGTCCTATAGTATAAGTCCCCTTGCATGTGAATTGACATCACACCTCATCACATTGTCCTGTAGAGAACTGGGTCATGGGAAACAGGCAATAAGATACCTTGTAAGTAAGTAATTGATTTGTCCCATGGTCTAGAAACAGTGCATTCCCCTGTCAGGATCAATACATTAATTAACTTACAGTTTCAGAGACAAATATAGGATACAGTTGCACAAATATGACCTTCTCAAAAAGGAAAGATTAGTGACCCTGTGAGTCAATGTAAACAGGCAGTTAATATGTTGAAAAGTGTTTCATCATTGGAAAATGCATTTTTGTCCACCCTGTTGCCTTTTAAGAATTGGGAAGGCAATTGGAGGCCAACAATAGAGGATAGGGTTGGAACAAGGAGGCTGGATAGTACTTTCATTTTTTGTTCTTTTCTCCAAGCAGTAGGAAACAAGTCTAGGAGTTTTGAGAGCCAGTGGGGTTTGGTGAACCAGTTCATTTTCAGAAGTGGAGAAATTTTCTATGTGTCCCTTTATTCTTTGTTTTGCTTCTGTTCTGATCTCAGGAGATTTAAGGGTTGGGGGTGAGACCAAAGTGTTCACCCAAGGAAGACCTTCCCTACAGTCATTCAGCTATGTTGGGACTTCAGGGATGGAAGGGATTCAAAAGTTTGTGGTTCCGTTGAAACAGACAGCCAACTCATGGCTCTGCCCACCTGTGGGCATAGAAATGGATGATGGTGCCATGGAATATAGGGCAAAATCCTGATCATACATGAATCATGGTGAGAGATAGAAAAAGCCCTTGAGCCTGGGCACTCTTTAGGTACTGGTAAGTGAACAGGTATCTAGGCAAAGAGGGAAAAATACTTGGAGTCTCCTAAAGCTGTGCCCACAATTTGCCTCTAAACCTTCTCCCCTAAGCTCCAGTACTTTCAAATCCCCATCTAGGATATAAAAGGATTTCCTAGGAACTGTGAATGTAACCTCAGGAATGCTGCACTTGACCTATAAAATAAAGCAAGGCTTGCAGGGAAGAAACAAAAGAGATTTAAATGACTTTGTGTTGATTTTAGCTTTTACGTATGACTGTATGTTGACTGTATGTAAAGATTTGATGTTGGATACTATCTGTCTAAAATTCTCCATTTCATAAGTGACTGAGGGAACATTCAGACAAGGGGAAAGCTGGGGATAGATGAGTGAGTTAATGGGACAAACTCACCTCCCTTTTGCCACCAATAGTTTTATTAGGATTTAGTATGAGCTTCAGTCAATTTGTTGGACCCTCTGGGTGTTGGGAATAGAAGTTTCTGTGGTGATCATTTTTGCTGATTGGGAAATTTCACAAAGGAAGAATTTATGAAAGAATGAAGCACCTTGGCAGGTAACCTTGAGTGATTTGGACTTGGGTTTAAAGAGCTACAATGTACATTATTTTATGGCATGCAGCTTGTGAAAGAACTCTTGTTAAACTGCAAGCCTCAACCATAGAAGCCTGGTGACTTTTAGTTTGTGAGTCAAGTTGAAGTCTATGGCCAAGAATCTAGAAAAGGTTCCCTCAGCATGTGGTCTAGTGATGATCATGGCCAACTTATCCCCATCAGCTTCTTGGCTTCACATTAGAAAGTCACAGTGATCTTTTAGGGGAGAAAGTGGATGGCAGTGAGAGGAGATTATCTCATGTTCTATTGCCTGATATAAAGCCTAAGATCCTGATCTTTTTTGAATCCTTGACTCTTAGAATTTCCACTGAATGGCAGGGCCTGAATGATTTTTAGTTAAGCTGAAAACTAATCATGTCTGCTATAATTATCTTAGCCTCAGTAGCACATATTCCAAACTGAAAGCAGACCTAGTCATCCTGCTCAGGAGACAGAACCCAGACTCAAACTTGGGCAGATCAAGGACACTCTTTTGGGGGCACATGTCTGTGGAAATGTATCATGAGTGTGGTTGAACTGCCTGGGTCAGCTATGTAGATGCAAGGGTCTGTTTTCTGATGAGATCAACTGAAAGTGAGATAGTGATAGGGACATTTTGTTTCTGAGAGAGGGTCAATAACTTCAAAAAAGCTTATGACTTCTACCAAAGATAGCCCCCTTTATCCCTAGCTTGTTGTTGCTGTTCCATCACTAAGTCATGTCCAACTCTTTGTAATCGCATGAATTGCAGCATGCCAGGCTTGCCTGTCCTTCACTGTCTCCCTGAGTTTGCTCAAACTCATGTCCATTGAGTCAGTGATTCCATCCAACTATCTCATCCTCTCTCACCACTTTCTCCTCTTGCCTTCAATCTTTCCCAGCATCAGGGCCTTTTCCAGGGACTTGGCTCTTCGCATCTGGTGGCCAACATAGTGGAACTTCAGCTTTAGCATCAGTCCTTTGAATGAATTTTCAGGGTTGATTTCCTTTAGGAAATTTACTGGTTTGATCTCCTTTCTGTCCAAGGAATTCTCAAGAGTCTTCTCCAGCACCACAATTCAAAAGCATTACTTCTTGGGAACTCAGCCTTCTTTATGGTCTAACTCTCACATCCATACGTGACTACTGGAAAATCCATAGCTTTAAATATACAGACCTTTGTCAGCAAAAGGATAACTCTGCTTTTTAAATAACAACTCTTTGTAATCGCATGAATTGCAGCATGCCAGGCTTGCCTGTCCTTCACTGTCTCCCTGAGTTTGCTCAAACTCATGTCCATTGAGTCAGTGATTCCATCCAACTATCTCATCCTCTCTCACCACTTTCTCCTCTTGCCTTCAATCTTTCCCAGCATCAGGGCCTTTTCCAGGGACTTGGCTCTTCGCATCTGGTGGCCAACACAGTGGAACTTCAGCTTTAGCATCAGTCCTTTGAATGAATTTTCAGGGTTGATTTCCTTTAGGAAATTTACTGGTTTGATCTCCTTTCTGTCCAAGGAATTCTCAAGAGTCTTCTCCAGCACCACAATTCAAAAGCATTACTTCTTGGGAACTCAGCCTTCTTTATGGTCTAACTCTCACATCCATACGTGACTACTGGAAAATCCATAGCTTTAAATATACAGACCTTTGTCAGCAAAAGGATAACTCTGCTTTTTAAATAATCTCTAGAATGGGGAAGACATTGCACATATCACATGGAATAAGCACTTGATATCTTCTGGCATATATACTAAATTCATAGACTCAAAATTAAGGGGAACAGACCACATCAATTAAAGTCCATCTAACATCTTGTTAGATGATGAATAAATAACAGAGTCCCTTGAGAGCTACCTTATCTATTTAAATTTATCACCAGAAATAGCTATTTTGCATTAGTGATGTTGATCAAACATACTGAAACTAAACATTTGTATAAAATATAATTCCTTTTCTTCTTCTCCCTTTTTCTTTTCTCTTATATAGCAGGTTGTCTACATCAATATGCAATTGACATGCCATTTTTTTACTCGCCATTGTTATGGCTTGAATTTTTGTGCATCCCCTATTCATATGTTAAAACCTGTAGACTGGAAAAAATGCACAATATAAGAGCAGTGAGTTTCAGTTTTATTCAAGGATTTACCAAGGATTATAGCCCAGGAGATTATCAGATAGCTCTGAGGAAGTGCTCCAAAGTAGTATTCCCCTACTAGGATCCACTTTGTGTGTGTGCGTATGTGTATGTGTGTGTATGAATATATGATTTTGAGGGGGCGCAGAGAGGAACCAGAGATCAAATTGCCAACATCCTCTGGATCATGGAAAAAGCAAGAGAGTTCCAGAAATAGGAAACAAGTCTAGGAGTTTTGAGAGCCAGTGGGGTTTGGTGAACCAGTTCATTTTCAGAAGTGGAGAAATTTTCTATGTGTCCCTTTATTCTTTGTTTTGCTTCTGTTCTGATCTCAGGAGATTTAAGGGTTGGGGGTGAGACCAAAGTGTTCACCCAAGGAAGACCTTCCCTACAGTCATTCAGCTATGTTGGGACTTCAGGGATGGAAGGGATTCAAAAGTTTGTGGTTCCGTTGAAACAGACAGCCAACTCATGGCTCTGCCCACCTGTGGGCATAGAAATGGATGATGGTGCCATGGAATATAGGGCAAAATCCTGATCATACATGAATCATGGTGAGAGATAGAAAAAGCCCTTGAGCCTGGGCACTCTTTAGGTACTGGTAAGTGAACAGGTATCTAGGCAAAGAGGGAAAAATACTTGGAGTCTCCTAAAGCTGTGCCCACAATTTGCCTCTAAACCTTCTCCCCTAAGCTCCAGTACTTTCAAATCCCCATCTAGGATATAAAAGGATTTCCTAGGAACTGTGAATGTAACCTCAGGAATGCTGCACTTGACCTATAAAATAAAGCAAGGCTTGCAGGGAAGAAACAAAAGAGATTTAAATGACTTTGTGTTGATTTTAGCTTTTACGTATGACTGTATGTTGACTGTATGTAAAGATTTGATGTTGGATACTATCTGTCTAAAATTCTCCATTTCATAAGTGACTGAGGGAACATTCAAACAAGGCGAAAGCTGGGGATAGATGAGTGAGTTAATGGGACAAACTCACCTCCCTTTTGCCACCAATAGTTTTATTAGGATTTAGTATGAGCTTCAGTCAATTTGTTGGACCCTCTGGGTGTTGGGAATAGAAGTTTCTGTGGTGATCATTTTTGCTGATTGGGAAATTTCACAAAGGAAGAATTTATGAAAGAATGAAGCACCTTGGCAGGTAACCTTGAGTGATTTGGACTTGGGTTTAAAGAGCTACAANTGCCTCTTAACTGTTCAGGGGCCATATACCCAAAAATGCAGAACATTTCATTAGATTTTTCTACATCCTGAATTCCCCTCAGGGTGCACTGTCCATGTGTGACTTGCAGTATGTTGCTACTTAATCCTTGTATAAATGGATGTTAAGTGTTATACTTTCTCTTCTTTTGTTTACAAGCTCTGCCCACAACATGATAGTATTTGGTGACAGGGCTGGGTTTGGGGGACAGTCTTTGGGGAGATTATTAGGTTTAGATGAGATCATGAGGGTAGGGCCGATGGTGGGATTAATGCCCTTATAAGAACAGGAAGAGAAATAAGAATGAGATCTCTCTCTCTCTCAAGGCAGAAAGAAGAGCTCGTGTGAGCACACACTGCNAGTCTTTGGGGAGATTATTAGGTTTAGATGAGATCATGAGGGTAGGGCCCATGGTGGGATTAATGCCCTTATAAGAACAGGAAGAGAAATAAGAATGAGATCTCTCTCTCTCTCAAGGCAGAAAGAAGAGCTCGTGTGAGCACACACTGCACTGTTTTCTACCTGAGAAGACAAGAATGAAACCTATTTCACTGGCTCCTGGATTTTGAACTTCTCAGTCTCCAGAACTGTAAGAAATAATTTTTTTAAATCATTTCTATATTATCATTTTTATGGTATTTGGTTATTGTGGTCCAGGCTAACTAAGACAGTTACCTATTGCCATAATCTCTTTGGCTGTCTTTTCCTCTCCATTGATGACATCTTTTTCAGTTGAGTGGTATTTGCTGGTTTCTACCTGAGAAGACAAGAATGAAACCTGTTTCACTGGCTCCTGGATTTTGAACTTCTCAGTCTCCAGAACTGTAAGAAATAATTTTTTTTAATAATTTCTATATTATCATTTTTATGGTATTTGGTTATTGTGGTCCAGGCTAACTAAGACAGTTACCTGTTGCCATAATCTCTTTGGCTGTCTTTTCCTCTCCACTGATGACATCTTTTTCAGTTGAGTGGTATTGGTTCACAATAACTGGACAGGGATTTTTATATAGATGGTATTTATATCTAAATCAGGTTACATTAGTCAGGTTATAGCATTAATAATATGACCAAAAATTTGATTCAAATTCTTGATAATTTTGCAGAAATGTGTATGTCTCACTGTTACTGAACTCAGACCCAGTTGCTTGCTCCTTAAAGGTCAATGTGAGTGTTGGTTGGAAAGGAAAGGTTTTTTTACTCAGGAGGCTAGTAACCTGGGGAAAAGGTGGACTCATGTCCAAAAGACAGCTCCCCACTGCTGATCAGGGGGCAAGAGCTTTTAAAGGGGAATATCAGGGATGTATGGGCAGAGAGTGGTGGCTCCGTGTGGAACAGCACAGTCAGCTCTATCATCTTGATATTCGTCATGAGGTGGTCTGATTATTGTCATCTTGATTGTTTTAAATACAGTTAATCTTCAGCTCCAGAGTCAGTTTGTTTTAATTTTCTTGAGGCCAGTTCTTAGAATTGTGTAAGGTGGAATAACATGTCATGGCTACAGTCTGGTCATCGTTGAGTTAACTTTGTCCAGTTGGTAGGGATTTCAGTATCTGCAAAACAGCTCAGAAGACATGGCTCAGAATGTTGTCTGTAGCCCTTGACGAGGAACTAAAAGTAATGACTAAACTCTTATTTGATCTTGTTTGACTGCTTTCCTTTGTGTTTGCATTTTGCAGCTTCTCTGATTAAATTTATTCTTCGGCTATTTTTTTTTTTTTAACAGATGAGGGGCAGGTGGATAACATGGAATAGGGTTCTGTCCTTGGAAGATGCAATAGGGTCCTACTTGGTTTTATCACTATTCAGAAAATATTGGCTTTAGAGCTCTAGCCCTATGCTTCAAAACAACAAGATTCTAAAATTATAATAGCTATAAGCTCTTTTGAAGTGTTTTGCGAAGTTTACTTGTTTTTAGATTTGGTGTTAAAATATAAGTTCACAAAAGCAAGAGTATTTGTGTGATTTTTGTGCTCTTTTGATTTCATGAGTTTCTATTGCCTTCTTGTTTGTTTCTTCATTTTGAAGCCTGTCTTGTATTCTAATTATATTGCAGTTGTTTACATTATTCTTTGATTATCCTTGCATTGAAAAACTGGGTGGCCAGTTACTAATGTTTGTGTTCTTCATGGGATTATACACAGGTTTCTATACTCTAGAGAGACTCACTGAGTGATTAGATTAAATAAAATCAAACAACAATATAAGTTACTCAAATTATACTTGTATGTTCATAGGTTTAGTGTGAAGAAGAGTCATATGTGTTTATTGATTTTAAATCAAAATATTTTAGCATTAGAAACAGAATGTGTTTTTCCATGATTATAATCATCTACCCAAATAAAACTATTGATAGCCTGTCTGATTCAGAGAACAAATGATTATGAAATATTCTGTTGTATTATACAGCTACTTATAAAATGACCAACACTATTTTTGGTTTAATTACAAATTTTGACAATTTTTTTTCCTTTTTCTGATAATTGTAACATAGCACTTTCCTTTACTCTCATTCAACATAATCTAAATGATTTTAATCTTAATAACTTTCATAATATTTAATTTTGGAACCTATATGTATCATCCTTCTCTCTTCATTTCCCCAAATTGAGGTGATATTAATTTTTGTCACTCTTTGACTTCTAAGTGGCATTAGATGATTCAGTTCAGTTCAGTCACTCAGTCGTGTCTGACTCTTTGCAACCCCACGAATCGCAGCATTAAAGAGGCCAAAGGAAAAAAAAAATCTAAATAAATGTGAGTTAAATAAATTTATGAAGGCATGTCAATCCACTCTACAGCAATCCAACATTGCTGCTGTCGGGGGAGTGTGTAATTCCTTGGTTCTGTCTCATCACAACAAAAATTTGAAGTGACAGATCAGTGTTATAGCTCTCCAATAGGCCAGTGTTAGAGCTGTTAGACCAGCGTTACAGCTTCATGTGACAGCTCAGTTTTATTTAGAAAATAAAGGAAAATACATCCTTGAGGCATGAGGGCATGCCGCCCCGAAGGCTGTGAAGAAAAGAGAGAGCAGGGGAGAGAGCGAGAGGAAGCTCCGGCCCTTTGGCTCCTCTTTGCTATGTTTTTTCCTCCCTGGAAATGCCCCCTGTAAATTGGGCCAGCCAGGAGTGCTCTTTGTTCTACCTGGGGTCCTCACTCCAGTCCTCAGACCTTCCTTTGTTCTATTTTCATGGGCTTTTCCCTTCTTATCTTTTAGCCACCGCCATTCTGGACTCCTTTTTCCTATTCTAACTACCTAACACTACCAACTACACACCTCTATGGTTATTTAGGAAACATAAATCTGAGAATAGACAAATTGGGACAATTTCTTACTGGCCCTGATTTATAGGTTAATGTGGAAAACTATGTGGGTATAAGATTTCAAAAAGAATGTGGCTATGAGGCTTAACAAATCTCAGAAATATCTACAAAATGCTCCCCCCACCCCCGCAAGAGTTTCACTTTCTGAGAATATACAGTTGCAGAAATTAAATTATGCTACCCAGGAGCACTCAGATTAATAAAAGTTTCAGATATCTAACAAAAAAGGGCTCAAAGACTTAGATTCCATCTTGAAACTATCAAATGTTCTTGACCAGACTTGACTCTGAGGAACGGTGGTTCTATACTTAGACGTATTTTAAGTCTTTTCTGGTAACTAAATTGAAGAGCATCTCCAAAGCTATGAAGCCAGAATCAGAGATAGCACAAATTCCAGTATAAGAGCATTCATTAATGAATCTGAAAGAATCCTACACATTTATCTATGAGAAGCAGAAAATGCATTAAAACCCCTTCAAACTGATATTTTAAAAATATAAAAATAAACTACATAACATTTTGACAGAAAGTGAGAATATACCAGAAAATGAACATGTGAAACATGAAAACAATAGCTTAATATTTCCAAATAATCCCAGGAGAAAGCACTAAACATGAGTATGTTACTGCCAAAGATGGTTTCATCCTCAGCCAGTGGAGGGAAGAACAGCAGGCTAGTGTTTAAACTACATAACATTTTGACAGAAAATGAGAATATACCAGAAAATGAACATGTGAAACATGAAAACAATAGCTTAATATTTCCAAATAATCCCAGGAGAAAGCACTAAACATGAGTATGTTACTGCCAAAGATGGTTTCATCCTCAGCCAGTGGAGGGAAGAAAGGCAGGCTAGTGTCTCAAGAACCATTCCCCCTCACTCTGGAGGAACAAGAGACTTTATATAGCCTGGGTCTCATGACTTTCCGGTAAATGGCAAGGCTTAAAGTAATGATGGTCTTGCGTTCTTCTTGTTTTGTTTTAAAAGTCCTAGCTGGAGTCAGGTCCCCTGGTAATTGGGTCCCTTTGTCTCTGGGTTATTGTTCTGTGGTCTTCTTTCTGAAATGCAAAAAAAAAAAAACTATGAAGGGAGCACAGTGAAGGTCCAGGATGTAATTAGCATAGAGCTAAAGGGTAATAGATGCAAGATGTATGTCATGCAGAGCTGGGGTGGGGGGAGGCAATAGGTGCAGGATGTAATTTACATAGTGTTAGGTTAGTTTTGAGGAAAGTAAACTTAGTTAGACTACAGATTAGGAATATTTAAAGTAAAAACTAGGAGTGATCTGACCTTGTCACTGTTTTCCTTATCTTTGCTCTCAGAAAAGGGAAAGAAAAGAAAAACTCATTTCTGAAAGAAAAATTCATTCCTCTTTTTTTCCTTCTCACTGCAACAAGTAGAAAATATTATCAGTTGTATAGGTAGCCAGGATTTATACACCTTCTGTATCAAGTTATTCAAGTGATCAAGTGGACAAAATTTAGTAAGATTACAGAAGACCTAAAAAAAAATTATTAAATATATGTGATATCCTAAGACTACGATAATGACAATACACTTTGAAGTTCTAGGAAGGGGACATTTATCAAATTTAATCATGTATTAAGTCACAAGTAAAGCTTTACTATGTTAAAACCAAAATGTCTTTTCTGAATACAATAGAATAAAAATAGATATTAATGAAAATTACTGTTAAAGATCTCTTGGTCAACATAGAAATACAAAATAAAACTGCATAATTTCTGTAAGACTATTGTAGCCATGTGTTCCAGGAAACAAACTCACTCAGAAGGACAGTGCAGATAGTGGAGTGCAGTTTATTACACTGGCGGGACCAAGG
>SJYX01023335.1:571198-585477 GCA_006410675.1 Oreotragus oreotragus | reverse complement strand
AAACAACCCGGTACTTTGGGCCACAGTAACCGCTAGGTCTCTTTCGAGCTCTAAATAATTGGGCCTCTTCAGTTTCCAAATTGATCTAGAATTTGAGTGATGCAATTAAATATTGCAGTGACAAGATTTGTATTTAATCCCTCAGGTGTGATTTTCCTATTGGACTGTAGTATACTTTGCCTTTAGAAAAATCTATGTAGATATAACATGTCATATGGTGGGAACTTTGATATAATACATATAATTATATATATGTTTATTTGTATATATACATATACAAGTATATTATTTGTCTTTTGTCATCAGAACTTGTGCACAGATTTTGGGCTGTTGTTTTATTTCATGTGTAAAACCTCATAGGTTATATAAGTTTACTATAGGAAAGGTCTCTTCTTTTACATGAAAGTAATGAGATGCTCAGAAGGTTACCATGTTCAATCTTTTGGTTTCACCTTCCTGAAATTGGAAACAGAATATTGTTTATAGAGGTCCTTCACTCCTAAAATTGCATTCTTGCATTTATGCTGGTATCTAGGGAAAATGCAGGCACATTGATTTAACTTGGTAGGAGAGCGCACAACATTTTTAAATGTAATTTTTGTGTTAATGTAAATACACCCAGAGGACCAAAGGCTGATCTANTTTATAGAGGTCCTTCACTCCTAAAATTGCATTCTTGCATTTATGCTGGTATCTAGGGAAAATGCAGGCACATTGATTTAACTTGGTAGGAGAGCGCACAACATTTTTAAATGTAATTTTTGTGTTAATGTAAATACACCCAGAGGACCAAAGGCTGATCTACACTATAAATAAATTTAGGTAGGCAAGATTCAAAATTTAAATACCTCTTTGATTACCCATGGGGAAAAAGACTTAAGAACAGGTTTTAAAATGTGCATCTTAAAACATTTTAAACAATAACTGTGTTATAAACAAAACATACTAAAATTGTAATTATTGAATAATCTGTATGGTATATCAAACTCCCCTAATTTTAAATAAATTTGACATTGGTTTATCTGAAACATATATGTGTATATATATATGTATATATACAACACGTGTATATGTATAAAAAAACACTAATATACAACACTAATATACAGCATTAATATGATTAACCCTATAATAGTTGGTATAAAATATTTAAATTGGCAAAGTATTAAGAGCAACTCAGTGATGAGGATGAAGGAAAAACTTGGGTTTAGCAACTTATCTTTAATTCTTGACTTGATTTCATGAAAATCCTCTATCTATACAATAAATGAGACAAGTAATAAGTTAGTAAAAATATTAATTGTTCAACATAGAAAGAAAGATGAAAGTACTCATTTATATAAGCACTGTTTTTTGTACTAAATTCTTGACAGACATTTTGGCCCAAACATTTGAGTTTTTATAGTTATTCATCAAGAAGACTTTTAAATGTTCAGTGTAACAGGAGATTTTACTGGCCTGAATAGCTTTAAACTAGAAATGTATCCTTAGTTTTGGTCTTCTTTCTTCATTTCCATCATCAAAACTAATTTTAACTTGTCTTGATATATATTGTTATGTATAGAATAATGCTATGTGGACAGAAAGAAAAAAAAACACCTTTAGGGGTTTATAATCCTATGCATCGCTGTTGCATACACAGCTGTGCAAGACAAAATTATCAGAGGATTTCACAATATACATAATATGTAAAGAACAAGGGTCTCTATATAATTTAATGAGATATTTGATCTTATTTGCCAGTGCTCGCTAAAGAGAAAATGTCAATATACAATATTCAGTTACAGAGGGATTTGTGATGACTTGCATTTATCATTGTTTATGTTCTCATTGGATTCATTGGTATAGTATTTTNCAAAATTATCAGAGGATTTCACAATATACATAATATGTAAAGAACAAGGGTCTCTATATAATTTAATGAGATATTTGATCTTATTTGCCAGTGCTCGCTAAAGAGAAAATGTCAATATACAATATTCAGTTACAGAGGGATTTGTGATGACTTGCATTTATCATTGTTTATGTTCTCATTGGATTCATTGGTATAGTATTTTTTCAATGATTCACAATGAAGCTGGTAGTATGCATGTGAGCAGTCCTGAATTTTTTTTTTTTAATGTCATGTTTGAGAGTTCCTCTGTAATCAGTAATGGACTTTTTATAGTATGAAATAAAACTGGAGTATAAATCTTGAAAATGACATCTGAAAAGAACCCAGATAGGTTGGTGAAAAAACAAATGACATCTAAAGTATTTTTCACATTGACTGTGGCAGTGATTTATTATGTTGTCTAAGATGCTAAATATATATCATAAATCCCTCCAGTGGACTCTTATTGTGTTCATTCATCTCTTCTCCATGAGCCAACATTTCCTCTTTTCATAAACTTCATTGTATTATGAAAAGAATCATTATTTTTAAGTGCTATTTAAATCCGGTGATTTTACAATGATGTAAAAACCCAATGAGATTAAAAAAAAAAAAAACAGTAGAGAGTTACACAACTTGAAATAAATGTTCCATTCAAGATTTGCTCTCTGTGAGGAAGAAAAAACAGACTAAAATGTATGATAGCTCATTGTCATACTGACAGTTCCACCCTTGATGATACATTCACCTAACAGAGGGTTGAAAGAGAAAGATGAATGAGTGTAAAATAACACGTAATATCTGTATATTATACAGTTTAAGTTCAGCAATGTGTTATTTTTCTATATATTCTAATGATAAATTTTATTAACAATTTTATTAGTGACCATTCTGCTAATATTTTGGCTAATTTTTCAGTGTTTCAATAAGATGCTATTAAAAACATGAAAAATAAACAACACTAATAAGCACAGAACACAGCTTAGAGCCATGGATTTATTACTGTATATCTACTTGTCTACTAATGAAAGGAAATAACTATTTATATCAGAGAAAATGTAAGATGTTTTTGGAGCTTGAGAGTAATACATCCCAGGAAGCTTGTTATATAATCTGTTTTTTCATGGAGATAAGATTTTATAAGAAAAGAGGAACTAATTATCACTGAATAAGTGGATTCGAGAATGTCCAAAGTAGTGTCTGAACTTGCGTTTGAATCTTTTATCAAAGAACATTGCTATCAGAAGTTGGCATCATTTGTGCATTGTTAAGTTTTCTGCTAAAGAAATGTGCTCAGCTTGTGTGACTTTTAGTATAACTTATTATTACACACAGTGAAAATGTTTATAGAACTTAAAAGAACTGCTTGTCTTCAATCTTATTTCAGATTTTATAATGACATTTTAAAATTTGAGCATGCTCTTGATAACATAAGGTACATAGAAAATGGGTGTGAGCTGAAAGAGATATACATTAAAGTATAAAAATAAAGATGGATGGTTAGAGCAAGAATAGTGTGAAAAAATATCTTACTAAAGGGTTTGGAAAGGTAATAAATTTAAATTTGGGTCCTGAATCCTAAGCTTTTTATTAAAATATGTTATTTTCCAGATTTTAGTATTCTTAACTGCCAACTGATGTGAAACAAATAATTCTGAAATTAAATACAATAATAATAGACTACTATTCATGGACTGATTTTTAAATATAATTTTAAAGGTTATTTTTCATTTACAGTTATTATAAAATATTGGCTATATTCTGCATATCAGACAATACATCTTTGAGCCTACCTTACAATAGTTTCTGCTTCCACCTCCCCACTCCTGTGTGGCCCTTTCTCACCCTCTCCACTGGTAACCACTAGTTAGCTCTTTATACCTGTCAATCTGCTCCTTTTCTGTTATAGTCACTGCTGCTGCTGCTGCTAAGTCACTTCAGTTATGTCCGACTCTGTGGGAGCCCACAGGCGGCAGCCCATCAGGCTCTGCCATCCCTGAGATTCTCCAGGCAAGAACATTGGAGTGGGTTGCCATTTCCTTCTCCAATGATATACTGAATATATTATATTCACCAGTTTCTTGTATTTTTGAGATTCCACATATGAGTGATATCATTCAGTGTTTGTTTATCTCTGACTTATTTCACTTAGCATAATGCCATCCGAGTTTATTCATGTTGCTCCAAATGATAAGATGTCATTAATGATGGACAGGGAGGCCTGGTGTGCTCCAGTCCGTGGGGTCACAAAGAGTTGGACACGATTATGAACTGATTATGGCTGGGTGGTATTCCATTGAATACACATGTTTATACCAGAACTTTATCCACTCGTCTGTTGATGGACACTTCAGTTGCTTCCATATCTTGGCAATTGTAAATATCACTGCTATGAACATTGGAGTGCATATATCTTTTCAAAGTAGTGGTTTTGTTTTCTTCAGTTATATACACAGGAGTGGAATTGCTAAGTTATACGATTTTTTTTTTTTTTGAGAAGCTAAACTAGTTTTAGTTTTTTGAGAAACCTCCATACTCTTGCCCATGGTGGCATGCTGATTTATATTCCATCAACAGTGTAGTAGTGTTTCCTTTTTTCCACATACTTGCAAACATTTGCTTGTTTGTTTTTTGATGATTGACATCTGACATGTGAGGTGATATCTCCTTGTGGTTTTGCTTTGCATTTCCCAGATGATTAGCCATATTGAGCACCTTTTCATGTGCTGGTTGGTCATATGCCTTTCCTCTCGGAAAAGGGTCTATTCAGTTCTTCTGCCCATTTTTTAAGGAAGTTGTTTGCTTGATGATGTTGAGTTGTATGAGCTGTTTATATATTACTGTACTTCAGTTACTCAGTTATGTCCACTCTTTGTGACCCCATGGACTGCAGCAGGTCAGGATTCCCTGTCCTTCACTATCTCCGAGAGTTTGCTCAAATTCATGTCCATTGAGTCAGTGATGCCATCCAACCATCTCATCCTCTGTCACCACCTTCTCCTCCTGCATTCAGTGTTTCCTAGCAGCAATATCTTTTCCAGTGAGTAATTGCTTCACATCAGGTGGCCAAATTATTGGAGGTTCAGCTTCATCATCAATTCTTCCAATGAATATTAAGAGTCAATTTCCTTTAGAATTGACTGGTTATATATGTTGGATATTAATGTGGATTGATTCTTGAATGGAATGTAAATTTAGGAAGATTTCAGAGAGAAACAGAGTGCTCAGCTTCCACATGAAACTTTACAGCAAAAGACTAAAGAAATCAAATGAGTTGTGAGTAAAAGTATATCTTACAGGAATATTTACAATATTTAAAATATATTCATATCACTTCAGTCTCAAGTATTTGTCTTGAAATGTGTTTTCAAAAGTTTATAATACAGGAACACTTGTGAGTCAAATTTAATATATTTATATCACGTATCTATAATTTGTTGGCATTCATTTTATTATTTGGATTAGGAATTAGAGAATAATTTACATGACACAGCTGCTGATGTCATGATGCTCACAATTGAAAAAAACAAATTACATACATAATGCAGTATAACAATATACCTATATTACTTAATGTTTATTTTATAAGTGAAAGATGGCATGTAATTACAAGCTAGAATCCTAACTAGCTGTAATATCAATTGGGTATCTCTATAGAGAATTCACAGATCAATTTGATAGAATATATTAACATGCAATGAATACTTGGTTAAAATGTTTTCTCTAAAATCCAATTCGTTGGTGACAGAGAACATTCATTGATTCCTGAAAAAAGTTTTGAAAAAATATATATTTTAAAATACAGTATCAAAATAAAATAATAATAGTAAAAAAATAATAAAATAGAATGAGAAAATATTTTACAAAATATTAGTACTATTATTGCAGTGTCAAAGATTACAAGGCCTCAGACTATGGAAATCCAGAGAAAATAATAAGTGTATCTTTCAAATTCAGTTCAGTTCAGTCGCTCAGTCATGTCTGATTCTTTGCGACCCCAGGAACTGCAGCATGCCAGGCCTCCCTGTCCATCTCCAACTCCTGTTCAGTTCAGTTCAGTTCAGTTGCTCAGTCGTGTCCGACTCTTTGTGACCCCATGAATCGCAGCACGCCAGGCCTCCCTATTCATCACCATCTCCCGGAGTTCACTCAGATTCACGTCCATCGAGTCCGTGATGCCTTCCAACCATCTCATCCTCTGTCGTCCCCTTCTCCGTCTGCCCCAATCCGTCCCAGCATCACAGTCTTCCAATGAGTCAACTCTTCTCATGAGGTGGCCAAAGTACTGGAGTTCCAGCTTTAGCATCATTCCTTCCAAAGAAATCCCAGGGTTGAACTCCTTGCAGTCCAAGGGACTCTCAAGAGTCTTTTCCAACACCAAAGTTCAAAAGCATCAATTCTTCAGGGCTCAGGCTTCTTCACAGTCCAACTCTCACATCCATACATGACCACAGGAAAAACCATAGCCNTTTTTTTTTTTAAATAATTTGTGGTAACTCTTGAGTGTTTGTCTTTCAAGTTTGTAGTTTCTAAGCGGAAAGGATTAAACCTGAGAAAAAGAGCCAGGGTGATCTGAAACGCAATTGATACGATCTTTGAGAAACGTAAACCACTCCTATTCCTCTTCCGACATGAATCTTAATTAGAAAGGTTGGCCTCTACCTAAGAAGCTCCAGATGCAGAGGGACTGAAAAGGAGAGGGTTAGAGAAATTACTTATTTTTCTTGCTTTTTCTATTTATTTTTAAAGAATTTCTTATTGCACAAGTTTGTATTTTTTTAATTTATTTTTTTATTGATGTATAGTTGAACTGGGCTTCCCTGGTGACTGGGTGGTCAAGAATCTGCCTGCCAATGTAGGAGACTCAGGTTCCATCTCTGGATCGAGAAGAGACCCTGGAGAAAGAATCGGTAACCCACTTAAACATTCTTGCCTGGAAAATCCCACAGGCGGAGGAGACTGGCAGATTACTGTCCATGGGGTCTCAAAGTGTTGGACACCATTTAGTGACTGAACAAGAACACTAATTGAATTACAGTGTTGTGTTAATTCCTGCTGTACAGCAAAGTGACTTAGCTACACATATATACATACATTCTTTTCATTTTTTTTCTATTATAATTTATCACAGGGTATTGAATATAGTTCCCTGTGCTAAACAGCAGAATCTTGTTGTTTATACAAAGCCTGTATTATTTTTGACAATTAGGGAAAAGATATTTCATTTTCCCCTAACTTAGTATGTTGGAAATTTTCAACCTGTAGAAAAGTTGAGAAAATGGGACACTGAATTATGTTCTTCCCTTAAACTCACAGATTGTTAACATTGCTCATATTTGTTTGCTTGCTTCCCCCACAGACACAACACAGACACAAAATAAGTACATAATATATATTTGCTCAACCATTCATATACAACATTATTACTTTTATATTTGGTTTGACCAATTAAGGCTAATTTGCAGGACTTCTCTGGTGGAGGAAATGGGTAAAAATCCACCTGCCGATGCAGGGGACACAAGTTTGATCCCTGGTCCAGGGGGATTCTGTGTTCTGAGAAGCAGCTAAAACCTGTGTGCCACAACTGCTGGGCCCATGCCCTGGGGCCCACGAGCTGCAACTACTGAGCCCGTGTGCCTAGACCCTGGGCTCTGCAACAAGAGAAGCCGCCACTCTTAGAAACCTGAGCAGCACAGTGAAGAGCAGCGCCCACAGCTGGAGAAAGGCACTCGCTCAGCAATGAAGACCCAGCGTAGCCCAGAATAAATACAAAGTGATTTGCAGACTTAATGACACTTCGCCCCTGCATACTTCAGCACCGGTTTTCCGATTCAACAACTGTCTTGGTTTGTGCTGCTTCAACTGAGTACCGTAAACCGGGGGGTTTATAAACAACAGAAATGTATTTCTCACAATTCTGGAGGTTAGAAGTCTGAGATCAGGATGCCAGCCAGCANCCCCTGCATACTTCAGCACCGGTTTTCCGATTCAACAACTGTCTTGGTTTGTGCTGCTTCAACTGAGTACCGTAAACCGGGGGGTTTATAAACAACAGAAATGTATTTCTCACAATTCTGGAGGTTAGAAGTCTGAGATCAGGATGCCAGCCAGCATGATCAGGTTCTGGTGAGAACCCCCTTTTTCTATGGAGGAGAGGGCAAGAGGGCTCTCTTTTGTCAGAATGTTTTTCCCATTCACGAGGGCTCCACCTTCATGATCTTATCACCTCCCCAAAGGCTCCATCTCCTAACACTGTCGTATTGGGGGTTAAGATTTCAACATATGAATTTGGGGGAGGGATACAAACATTCATTCTGGAACAACTATCATACAATTAACATATGCCCACAAATGAACATTAATACATAATCTTATCTAATATGCAGGACATATTCATATTGCTCCAATTGTACCAAAAATGTCCTTTATGGTTTGTTGTTTTATTTTAATCCAGGAGCCCATCAAGGATCATTCCTTGCATTTCGCTGTCATCTCTCTTTAGTCTCCTTAATTCTTGAACAATACCAATGACATTTTTATCTTTCATGGCCTTGTCTTTTTAAAAAGAATGTGGTCCAGTTGTCCTGTTGAATGTCTTACAGTTTGGATTTGTGGGCTCTCCACCCCTATCACTATTAGATTTGGAAGAAGTATTTGCTGGCAAGTATACCATCTCGGCAATGTTGTGGAGTTCATAGTTCATTATGTCCAGAGATGGACATCGTGTCCAGATGAGTGATGCTCAGTTTGAACCAGGTGGTACCTTCCGTATCTCCCTTTTCCCTTTATAATTTGCAAGTATTTTGTATGTGGGGGAGGGGTGAATACTTTGATTCTTTGTGTCTTATTCTCCAACAACGTTTTATCCACTGAAAGATTTTAGTGTCCATTGCTGATTCTTGCTTACTCAGGTATTGCATCAGTTGGTGCATAATATTTTTCTACTATTAAATACTAGTATTTATAGTATCTCAAGATACTATAATACTATCTAGAGAATTCCCTGGTGGTCCAGTGGTTAGAGCTCTGCACTTCTACTATGGGGCATGGGTTTGAAACCTGGTTGCGGAATTCAGATCCCACACACGGGCAACGTGGCCAAAGAAACAACATCAAAACCCCACAAACAACATCTGATACTCTGAAGAAAAAAAACAAAAACCCAGGAATGTTAACGTATGATCGAAAAGAAGGTGGAAAACATTCTAATTCATTAAAATATTGACCTTAGATTAGAAAAGAATTTTGTGACGTGATTTCTTTCTGTTTTGCCTTTAGAGAGTCAACCAATGTCCTCAAATGCACAGTGCATGTATTGCTCGTTTCTTTACTAAGGAAGGTAGGTGATGTGGGAAGAAATCAAGGCACACTTGCAGGGCAGTCTTCTCTCACGTAGTCTAGGAGATGAAGTGTATACTTGCGCAAACAAAAAATAATAAGAGGACAGATAAGTGCTGGACGAGGGGTAGAGATAAGAATACTTTCTTTGGCAGCCAGGTAGAACTGCTCACCTAGCTGCCCATATGCCCCTCCCACCCTTGTCTCTGTGGCTTGCCCTTTGCTCACACTAATTCCTATGCCTGGAATGTTCCCCATCTGCCCTTGTGTCTGCAGGTTCATTACTAAAATATTACCAGTAGTTCAAGAGTGAACTCTTCTATTAAAACCTTCTTTAACTTCTTCTCTAAGAAGTGACTTCTCCCAACTCCTTACATATTCCAAAAACAATGTACCTCAATCTTTTGACTGTCCAATGTTAAATCATTGTCTAACTCGGGTTACTTAAGTGTGTGGGCCCTTCTAGACTAAACGCTCTCTGAGGGTGAGCTCTCCTTGTGATTTGCCTGGGCTTCCTGTAAGCCCCTCCTTCTGGTACTCTGAACTTCTGTTTCTTTTAATTGAGTGAATGAACAACAGTCAGTGTCTCAATAAACTATACTTAAGTATATTGGAATTGAATTATGCTGGTCGTAATCTTGATGAGAAACTCTACTCTTGCCGCCTGTGCTTAATTTTTTCAAACATGTTCCTTACAGTAGTAGGTTAATAAGGAAGTTTCCTTTACTCCCTTCCTCTAGACAGAGGGAAAAAAATAACAGGAAACCAACCCACTGCAAACAATGAAGATGAATATCAAATATTTGTTCCTTTCTGTACAAGAGGAGTTATGCATGATATTAGGTCATCGGAGTTGCTCTTGAAAGAATCAAAGTTGCTTTGAGCTTTAAGAATTTCCAGTAGAGCAATTTGGCTGTTTTTATCTAAAGGAAGTAAATAAAATACAGCCCTTAACAGAAATAAGTAGATTTTATTCCAAATATCCATGATCATCTGAAAACCCTGTTTGTTATCAAACTTGCAATTCAGGAAACTAGTCTGATGCTGCAAGCAGATAACTTGCTTCCTTTCTGAGCTCCTGTACATTTTGTACATTGTAAAAAAAAAAAAAAAAAGAAATAGAACATATATTTGTTGAGTAACTTCTTTGTCACTAAAATATTACATGTTTTAAAGAGTATGTACATTTTATAGGAGGAACTGGGTTTTATAGATGATAAAACAACAACAACCTTGCTTCAAATACACAGCTGTTGTTGTTTAGTTGCTAAGTTGTGCTGGCAGATTCTTTACCATCTGAGCCACCAGGAAGCCCCAACAACTACCATATGATTTAGCAATTCCACTTCTGGGAATATATTCAGAAGAAACAAAACCACTAATTTAAATAGATATGTGTACCTCCAAGTTCATAGTAGCGTTCTTCACAATGGCCAAAGACATAGAAAAAAACCTAACTTTCCATCAGCTGATGAATGGATGGAGAAAATGTGGTATGTATACACAATGGAATATCATTCAGCCATAAAATCTTACCATTTCCAACAATAGGGAGGAGGCTTGAAGGCATTATGCTAAGTGAAAGAATTCAGATAGAGAACGACAGATACCGTATGATCTCACTTATTTGTTTAGTTCAGTTCAGTTCAGTTCAGTCACTCAGTCGTGTCCGACTCTTTGCGACCCCATGAATCATAGCACGCCAGGCCTCCCTGTCCATCACCATCTCCCGGAGTTCACTCAGACTCATGTCCATCGAGTCCGTGATGCCATCCAACCAATCTCATCCTCGGTCGTCCCCAACTTCTCCTGCCCCCAATCCCTCCCAGCATCAGAGTCTTTTCCAATGAGTCAACTGTTCGCATGAGGTGGCCAAAGTACTGGAGTTTCAGCTTCAGCATCAGTCCTTCCAAAGAAATCCCACGGTTGATCTCCTTCAGAATGGACTGGTTGGATCTCCTTAGAGTCAAAGGGACCCTCAAGAGTCTTCTCCAACACCACAGTTCAACAGCATCAATTCTTCAGCGCTCAGCTTTCTTCACAGTCCAACTTTCACATCCATACATGACCACAGGAAAAACCATAGCCTTGACTAGACGGACCTTAGTCGGCAAAGTAATGTCTCTGCTTTTGAATATACTATCTAGTTGGGCATAACTTTTCTTCCAAGGAGTAAGCATCTTCTAATTTCATGGCTGCAGTCACCATCTGCAGTGATTTTGGAGCCCAAAAAATTAAAGTCTGACACTGTTTCCACTGTTTCCCCATCTATTTCCCATGAAGTGATGTGACCGGATGCCATGATCTTCGTTTTCTGAATGTTGAGCTTTAAGCCAACTTTTTCGCTCTCCTCCTTCACTTTCATCAAGAGGCTTTTTAGCTCCTCCTCACTTTCTGCCATAAGGGTGGTGTCATCTGCATATCTGAGGTTATTGATATTTCTCCCAGCAATCTTGATTCCAGCTTGTGTTTCTTCCAGTCCAGCGTTTCTCAGGATGCATATAAGTTAAATAAGCAGGGTGACAATATACAGCCTTGACGTACTCCTTTTCCTATTTGGAACCAGTCTGTTGTTCCATGTCCAATTCTAACTGTTGCTTCCTGACCTGCATACAGATTTCTCAAGAGGCAGGTCAAGTGGTCTGGTATTCCTATCTCTTTCAGAATTTTCCACAGTTTCTTGTGATCCACACAGTCAAAGGCTTTGGCATAGTCAATAAAGCAGAAATAGATGTTTTTCTGGAACTCTCTTGCTTTTCCCATGATCCAGCAGATGTTGGCAATTTGATCTCTGGTTCCTCTGCCTGTTCTAAAGCCAGCTTGAACATCAGGGAGTTCACGGTTCACGTATTGCTGAAGCCTGGCTTGGAGAATTTTGAGCATTACTTTACTAGCATGTGAGATGAGTGCAATTGTGCGGTAGTTTGAGCATTCTTTTGCATTGGCTTTCTTTGAAATTGGAATGAAAACCGACCTTTTCTAGTCCTGTGGCCACTGCTGAGTTTTCCAAATTGGCTGGCATATTGAGTGCAGCACTTTCACAGCATCATCTTTCAAGATTTGAAACAGCTCAACTGCTCAAACTCATGTCCATCAAGTCATTGATGCCATCCAACCATCTCATCGTCTGTCATCCCCTTCTCCTCCTGCCTTCAATCTTTCCCAGCATCAGGGTCTTTTCCAATGAGTCACTTCTTTGTATCAGGTGGCCAAAGTATTGGAGTTTCAGCTTCAGCATCAGTCCTTCCAATGAATATTCAGGACTGATTACCTTTAGGTTTGACTGGTTAGATCTCATTGCAGTCCAAGGGACTCTCAAGAGTCTTCTTCAACACCATAGTTCAAAAGCATCAATATCTTTCAAACTTTAGAAAACAGTACACAAGAAAGACACACAAAGCCTTGTTTAAAAAAAAATCTTCTCACAGTTTCTTTACTCAGATCTGGTAAGAGCTGGCAAGAGTGACATTCAAACCTAACTCTGAAACATGGAGTCTTGAAGATACTACCTGGGTAAATTAGAGCCAAATATAGAAAGAAATCTTATGTCAAAATATCACTAGATGAATAGTACATAGTATTTATTGTCAGTGAAAGTGCAAGTTAATCATTGGAGGTTGCTAAAAAATTTATCTGTATCAGGTTTAATTTCTCTTTTCTCTAGACACTCCAGTTTTTAAAATAAATTTTAGTGCTCTAAATCAATGGGTCAGGCAAAACAATTGTGAATATAACAATGGATATAATGTTGGATTTGTATTTATACTCAGTGTTTTTTGTGTTTTGTGAGATTTCTGGGCATTACAAATTACTGTCTTAAAATTACACCCTTTAATAAATGCTGTCAAGCATTCTGGGAATCTGAATCTCAACTGAAAGTGGCTAGCAAATGTATCTATTAATACAGTTATGATAGTCTGAGTTCAGTTTCAAAAGTTAATGACCATCTTCCCTCCTCCACCCATCAAGTAATTATATAAATGCATCATACTAAAACTGAAGCTCTAAAACTTTCCTATTTCAAATTAGAAAACAGTAATCCATTCCTGCGGAGAAGGCAATGGCACCCCGCTCCAGTACTCTTGCCTGGAAAATCCCATGGATGGAGGAGCCTGGTAGGCTGCAGTCCATGGGGTCGCTAAGAGTCAGACACGACTGAGCTACTTCACTTTCACTTTTCACTTTCATGAATTGGAGAAGGAAATGGCAACCCACTCCAGTATTCTTGCCTGGAGAATCCCAGGGACTGGGGAGCCTGGTGGGCTGCCGTCTGTGGGGTCGCACAGAGTCGGACACGACTGAAGCGACTTAGCAGCAGCAGCAGCAATCCATTCCTGTTACCTTAAAAAACACTTCATTTAATCTGAGAATTTAAGGTAAACTATCAAAAACAAATCATTTCCAGTTCTGTGAGATGGAAGATCTAGACGGCAAAATATCATTTTAGAGTTACTTCTTGCTCAGGAAAGAAGTCCTATACAACTGTGCATCAGACATTTTGCATCTTACTGCTCAGTAAAGAGTTAGATTTCATTTTGCACTTAATTATGTCCTGATTCTCTTCCCCATGATTCTCTTCCCCATCAACCCCCTTTTTATTCCATACCCAAAATGACATTTCTCTGAAATGGGCCAAACCTTGTTATTTTGGTCCAATATGTCAACACTTTGCTTATGACATGTTATTTACTTTGGTAAATAAAACACATTGTCTTCCCTAAGGTTTAAATTTTAATGCTAATTTTATTTAAAGTAAATAGTTCAGAGGACAGTGCTAGTAATTAATTTTTCTCTCTGGTTCAGTTCAGTTCAGTTCAGTCGCTCAGTCTGTCCGACTCTTTATGACCCCATGAATCGCAGCACTCCAGGCCTCCCTGTCCATCACCATCTCCCTGAGTTCACTCAGACTCACGTCCATCGAGTCCATGATGCCATCCAGCCATCTCATCCTCGGTCGTCCCCTTCTCCTCCTGCCCCCAATCCCTCCCAGCATCAGAGTCTTTTCCAATGAGTCAACTCTTCGCATGAGGTGGCCAAAGTACTGGAGTTTCAGCTTTAGCATCATTCC
>SJYX01023335.1:532760-568611 GCA_006410675.1 Oreotragus oreotragus | reverse complement strand
TTCACTTTCATCAAGAGGCTTTTTAGTTCCTCTTCACTTTCTGCCATAAGGGTGGTGTCATCTGCATATCTGAGGTTATTGATATTTCTCCCAGCAATCTTGATTCCAGTTTGTGTTTCTTCCAGTCCAGCGTTTCTCATGATGTACTCTGCATGTAAGTTAAATAAGCAGGGTGACAATATACAGCCTTGACGTACTCCTTTTTCTCTGGTAGTTGTTAAAATATTCATGTTTCTTTTTTTTTTATCTTTTCTTACTGATATTTCTTTGTATTCATAGAATATAGATCATCACAGTGCTGTTCAGTAGAGGTATAATGTGAGCCACATATGTAATTTTTACAAATTTAATTGCCACATTAAAAGAGTAAAAATAAACAGGTAAAATTTATCTTAATATATTTTAGCTAACTCTGACCTACATTTTTACAAAAATGCAGTAGTTATACAATATGAAAACTAAACATTGGTGAAAGCAAGCTTCCCATTAGGCTGCATACTTTTATTTGAGATACCAGCTCATCACTGAGGCTGGACCTACCCTGATGCTCCACCATTTAAATTATGTATTCATGACAGCAGTGTCCTCCAAGAAATCAATATAACTTCTCATTTCTTTCCAGCAATGCATACTCAGGAACATGAATGTTGTGATAGAAGTCATCCTTGGTGAATGTTGGGGAAGAGTGAGGCAGTCAAAATGCCTCACTAATGGTCTAAAAAGAAAACAGTGTGATTTCAGGTAGAATAATAGAATACTGCTCTACCATTCTTCTCACCAAGAACTGAAATATTTCACTGCAGAGTTATGTTTGAATGAAGCCAAAGAAACATGTGTATATATTTATTTTGTATATGTGTATACATGCACACACATTTGTCTGAATGGATGAATAGAGATTAAAGTTTCGATGATGTTGTGTGCTTGTGATAAGTTCTATAAACAGTTTGATGTTGTAAACTATAATGTAACCAGAATTAGTATCCTGTTCAGACGTTTTATGCTTGTTTATTTGCATAATTTAGAATACAGAAAAATAATACGTTTTACCAGGGCTTATTTTTAAAAATATCTAAATATGGATGTTAAGAGAGTAAGCAAGAAAAATATTTTTGGTAAGTTCTGGAGAGGTGTCTAGATGCAGAACTCTGCTACTTATGTGGGTATCTATATACAAATGATAGATAAATGATAGACAGACCTCAGTATTTTCCTGCAATATGAGAGAAAAGGAAAGAGAAGCATAGAATTAAGTCATCTGCCTGGCTTTTCCTACAAGACTAGGCTGAGGAAGGCCAACAGTTCGGATCTCATGAACTTTGAGCTTAGCCACCAGAAATGAAATATCTCTTTTTCTCAGCTGCTCTCTGAGGAAATTATAATCAGCCAGGTTTGACTCATGGGTTCTGCCTTCAATCAGTCACTATGATTAGGAGGTAATCAAAAGCACGGCTTCATTTTGGAATAAAATGTTGGACTCAGAAGGAAGCAGTTTGACAAAAAAAAAAAAAAAAAAAAAATTGGGGGGAAGTGGTGGTGCTATTACTTTCCAGAAGAATAAAATGGTGCTGGGTATAAAAGTATTTATTCCTATTACAGGCATGTAAAGCTTATAGGGAATTCATACATTAGAAAACCAAAACCCTTAATTAATAGTTAACTATCAAAACCTACCCACTTAAAGTACTATTCTCTCCACTGATACTGATTTTGATTTTCCAGCTTTGTCTCTATTCATGTGTCTTTCTCTTTCTGTTCTTTCTTTCCTTTCTTTCTAATAGTCAACAATTATTTCTAATATGACTATAGTGATAAATATCATGGCAGGTATAGTGTACCATGGTAGGCTGAGTAATGACCTTCGAAAAATACCCACATCCTAATCCCTGAGACTTAGGGATATATTTATTATAGCATATGACAAAAGGAGCATTGCAGATGTGATTAAGTTAAAGATCTTGAAACAAGGAGATTATCCAGATGGGTCCAGTGAAATCTTATGAGTCTTTATAAGAGGGAGACAGAAATGGTCAGTCTACAGTAAGAGATGTGAGCATGGAAGAAAGAGATTGAAAGATGCCAGAAAAGAGCGATGAGCCCGGGAATGTAGATAGTCTCTTGAAGCTGAAAAAGGTATGGGAGCATTTTCTGAAGCCTCCAGAAGGAATACAGGTGCTCACACTTTGAGTTTAGACTTTGATGCTGGGAGGGATTGGGAGCAGGAGAAGAAGGGGACGGCCGAGGACGAGATGGCTGGATGGCATCACTGACTCCATGGACCGAGTCTGAATGAACTCCGGGAGATGGTGATGGACAGGGAGGCCTGGCGTGCTGCGATTCATGGGGTCGCAAAGAGTCGGACACGACTGAGCGACTGAACTGAACTGAACTGACAGAGAGAGAGAAAAAAAAAATGTGTACAGCTTTATGCCTCAGAACTGATGGAATTTGTTATACAGCAGAGTTAGAAAATGAATACAAGTGTTGCCAAAGGAGGTTCATAGAAACAGACTTCCCTTGTGGTTTAATGGTGGGAGATTGTACTGGAAAGAGGATTGTAAGTGAGCAGTACTTTGAATCGGAGAAGGCAGTGGCACCCCATTCCAGTACTCCTGCCTGGAAAATCCCATGGGCGGAGAAGCCTGCAGTCCATGGGGTCGCTGAGGGTCGGACACGACTGAGCGACTTCACTTTCACTTTTCTCTTTCATGCATTGGAGAAGGAAATGGCAACCCACTCCAGTATTCTTGCCTGGAGAATCCCAGGGACGGGGGAGCTTGGTGGGCTGCCGTCTATGGGGTCACACAGAGTCGGACATGATTGAAGTGACTTGGCAGCAGCAGCAGTACTTTGAATGGCTTACAGGATTTCACTTAACATATATTGATTGATGGGTCCATTTAGACCTTAATAATCAAAGACTATTATGTGTGTTACTATTTTTGAATGATGAATGATACACATTGGCTATCAGTAGAGTTCAATATGTTACTTGAGTGAATCAGTGCAGTAAGAAAGGAATACATTGGAGTCTTGTGGTGAAATAATACAAGTATCTTGAAAACAGCACTCAATATGTCTTTGGACATTAGACTACAGACAGAGAGCACAAATAACTTTGTAAACAATGAGGGTAGAAGACTAGACATCAAGACCCATTTACTTATCAAAATCACATATCTGGGTCTTAGTTTTCTGAGAAGATGGACCTAGTTGTTCTGTATGGCATTATTTCATAGAAAGTAGAAAGATAATGATGTTTTGGGCTTGGAACTAATTAAAAGGTTTCACTTTATCTAATATTAGTGGAAGAATGTGACTGAGAATATTTCTAGGTCTTTAATGGGTATTTGATTTATCCTGATGGCTTGCTAATATACAAATTTTGAGTCAGTAGGTGTGGAATGTGGTGCTATGAGTTTCCATTTCTGTCAAACTCCTACATTATGCTGAGAATTATCTTAAAGGTTTGCCTTTTTAGTGTTTATTTTATTGTCTGTTCTGAGAAGCATTGAGTCACATCTTTTATGTGTTTCAGGAAATTCTTAGAGTCCCAGAAAGTTTGGGAATCATAGCACTAGAGAATTTAACCCATGTTTTTGACCTACTAATTACTAATCAGGAAAAATTGCTTTAAAAGCATTGCAACATTTATTACCAGCATAGACACTAGGCAGTAACTGATCAAATTGTGTATGCTCTGAAAAAAATATACTGAGCCTGCAGGTTTTTTTTTGTTGTTGTTGTTTCCTTTCAGGTCTAAGGAGAAAACCTAATTAAAGCTAGCAAAAAAAATGTGAGAGGAAAACTGTCAGGAGAAGCAAAACAATAACACAACTCTAGTTGTTCTGTATGGCATTATTTCATAGAAAGTAGAAAGATAATGATGTTTTGGGCTTGGAACTAATTAAAAGGTTTCACTTTATCTAATATTAGTGGAAGAATGTGACTGAGAATATTTCTAGGTCTTTAATGGGTATTTGATTTATCCTGATGGCTTGCTAATATACAAATTTTGAGTCAGTAGGTGTGGAATGTGGTGCTATGAGTTTCCATTTCTGTCAAACTCCTACATTATGCTGAGAATTATGTTAAAGGTTTGCCTTTTTAGTGTTTATTTTATTGTCTGTTCTGAGAAGCATTGAGTCACATCTTTTATGTGTTTCAGGAAATTCTTAGAGTCCCAGAAAGTTTGGGAATCATAGCACTAGAGAATTTAACCCATGTTTTTGACCTACTAATTACTAATCAGGAAAAATTGCTTTAAAAGCATTGCAACATTTATTACCAGCATAGACACTAGGCAGTAACTGATCAAATTGTGTATGCTCTGAAAAAAATATACTGAGCCTGCAGGTTTTTTTTTGTTGTTGTTGTTTCCTTTCAGGTCTAAGGAGAAAACCTAATTAAAGCTAGCAAAAAAAATGTGAGAGGAAAACTGTCAGGAGAAGCAAAACAATAACACAACTGAAGCAAATATAAGTTGCTAGAGCTTTTAAAAATTATTTTAGATTGTGATATTAAAACTTTTAATTAAGCATTTAAATTTGTGTGTGTGCGTACATGTGTGTGTACACATGTACACACACACACACACAAACCTTCATACCCAATGACTATTCTCAAGAATTTAAAATTAGGGAGAAAAGCAAAAGCATGCAGCTGTGTTTTATTTTTCCTGTATTTAGTGCTTATAAAATATATACTCATACTTACTGATTAATGCAATATATGAAAAAATACTTTCAATGGAAAATAATTTGAATTCTACCTCTTCTTGGTTATGGAAAGAATGCACAATACCCTTCAGTTAACACAAATCTTTATGGAAAATGGATATTGTTTTATATGTCCAGGCACATAACAGTGGAGGGAATGTTGAATAAGTGACTCATCCTTGATATAAAATGGCCTTTTCTTCTTCCTGTGAATGATAATATGTGTGGCATGCTTAAGAGGATAAGTACTTAAAAGCAGTTTTATTTGTGTCCATTATTTTGAAAGTCTCTCTTCTTTTCTATTATGGGTTAAAAATGGAAAACTAAAGTATAGTTTTGTTTGGCCTAGAATTTTTAATCCAGAAGTGATATTTTATAGATTAATCTTTAAAATATTTTAGAACCATGTCAGTGTTTCTTGAGTGCTTCACTTACATTAAAAAAAATAGCATAAAAGATCATCCATAAGAATAGGCAATTTCTTTACTTATAGTCTGGTCTACTTCCAGATGCTTTAATGTCTTATATTAGCAGTCCTGTCCTAGTCATATCAGAATCACAAATAGGCACATACAGATAAATCATTTAAAGTAACTGCACCTAACCATTCTTCTCTGGACCGCTAAAATACTAATGATGCCAAATATTATACTACCGTATTGACTTTCAGACAAGGAAACCACATTTTTAAATTTAATTATTCTTCTTAATATCCCTAGCAACTTGGTAAGGATCAGTGGTTATTAGAGACACATTTAAACTGGAGAATCTATGTCAATAATTGTGCACTATGTATCTTTACATGTGCCCACATGTATCTTTAGCAGAAGCAGATACAACAGCATCTTATACACCAGATTGTACCATGAACCAAACCATTCTGCCTTACAAAAAAGAAACCCAGAAAATAATTTTATCTAGAGATATTAAAATGCACTGAAAAGTGACCTTGGAAAAACAGTTTTCTTTTTAAATAATGAAAATCATGACATTTTTTATGACACATTTTCCTGGATAACAGATGTATCCCTATAAACATAAAAGCAACCTTTCTGTGACAATGGATATTCTAGGGTTTTAGTGGCTCAGTGGTCAAGAATCCACCTGCCAAGGCAGGAGACACGGTTCGATCCCGACAGTACTTGTGATCACAAAGAGTTGGCAGGACTGAAACGATTTAGTCCATGTGTATACACCTTAAGGAGAAAATATAGTATTAATGAAGATGGTGGTGATAATTGTATTAATGATTTTGTTGATATCTACAGTATTCCAGGCACTATACATGTTTTTATTTGGATTACTTATTTTTCATGTCATTCCTTTAATTTAATATGAATATTAAACTCACACTTACACATGATGGGACGAATTTATGATAATTTATATCCTTCAAGGTACAGAATCATTAAATAATATATTTCAGATAGCACCTAAACAGTCTTTTATGTACTTTTGAGAAGCTGTTCAAAAATAAATTTAGGAGTAGTTTCTAATCAAGGAAAGGGACATTTGGTATTACACATTTTCTATATTTCTAGAAACCTCTGATAAGATGCCTGAGGTTAGCAGCAGCATTTTACCCAAAATCTCCAGTTGTGTGTTCTAGAGCAGAAGCCAAATCAGAGGAAAATGGAAAATGAAATAACTGATATTTTCCCCTCATAAATAGGAAAGTCCACATTCTAAGGAAGAAGATTCATGGAGGAAGAAGTCAGATTAATTTCACTATATGTATATACATATTTGAATGATACTGAAAACATAATATTACTCTTACTAAATAATTACCAAAAATACAAAGATGTTAAATCTAGGAGTTTGATAAATTCCAGAGCACTCTAACTTTATATTAAACAACATGATCTAAACTATTTCTACTTCTGCTTTCTGTCAGTCAATATTTTCTGCTTTAGTGTAGAGGTACCATAAATCACGTTACAGGTGGTAAATCTAAACTAATAGAAACTTCAAAAACTTCACCCAATGTAAGGAGCATTTTGTATCCATTTATTTGTCAGCCCAAGATTCTTACATAAAATTCATATCACATAGTTGTAATTTCTTGTTATATTTTTTCAAAAAGTGTTTGACAGCTTTTTACATATAAAAATAATTAATTGGCAGTGTTGCTATCTTTTTTTTTTCAAAAATGAATAGCTACATTCTAACTGTCCTTAAAAAAACCACTTTCTATGTAAGAATCATTTTATTATTCTTGAATTTTTATTATGTTAAATAACAATTTGAAAACAAGGCATCTCAAAGACTTCTCCCAGGATGTTTAACAAGACAAAGTAATAATAATAACATGAAGAAGTCAAAGCATAGTGCACAATTATATAAATATGGAGAATTTTCTTATTTTATAAAATCAAAAATTTCTATTACTTCTTTTAATTATTCATAAGAAATGTGAATGAAGGCAAAGATTTTACACATATCTTTAACAAAGATCAGATCTACATTCCAGCCCCAGGGCCCAAGATCCTGTTGAGAATGAAATGTGAGCACTGAAAGCTTGTTCTTGTCTTATCCTGGACAGCAGGTTTGTAGTTTTTCTGATACTTTGAATATTCTAAAGGACTAAATTGAAGATGAGATTTTCAAGGGTAGTTATTTGTTCTGTTTCATCAGACACACTAATATACAAATCAGAGAAAGTTTAGAAATGTTGGTTTACCTTATCAACAAGTATCTCCATTTAGGACAGTAATGATTTGCAGAAGTTTTCTTCTGTGATAGAAAGAATTTTCCATCTCTTCTATAGTAACCTACCTGCAATTCTCTAGTGTTAGTTAAACTCAGTTTAATGGATTATGAAGTAAAATACAATTAATTCTTGGAAAACTAGTTTATTTTCTCTTCAAGACAGAGGCTCTATTGGTAGTCCTTGCTACCTATCAACAGCAGTATCAGCAGTAGAAGAAATGGTTTGTCCCAAAGAGTAAAACATAACCTAATATTAACCAAAAAAAGGTATAGAAGGCCTTAGAAAAGTCTATTATACTGCAATATTGATTGTGGGAAAACACATCATTGGCTCCCTTGAAAACCTTATCAGACTACATATATTAGCTCACATAAAACTGTCCAATTAGGGCAAAATCCAGGAAAGAAAACATTTTCTCAAAGGCTTTTTTGTAGTTAATATAGTAAAATCATAAACTTTACTATTATTAACATTGTAACTCATCAGCCCAAACACAAGAGCGTAGAGCGTGTTTCCTCATAAAAGTAAGGGAGAAGTATATTTAAATATTTTCTAAACTTTGTCCTTTAAAAATTTGTTTACTTGTTTTATTATGATAATTTTTTTCTGATAAGCAGCTATGCAGATTTTATTTCACATTTTTTAGCATGAATATGAGTAAAACCCAAGTTTCAAAACATTCAAGACATACAGGAATCATGGAAGCACTTAACTTTTTGGAAATGTTCTTAGATGTAAAGCACATGAAGACATGCTATTTCATTTATAGGGGAAAAATGTATCATTCTCATTGCTTTACATTTCATATGTATATGTAAATGCTTATATATCATAAATAATTACAGATAAACTTTATGTAAGAAATCATGTTACTTAAACAATGTATTTTAATACCCTTAAATACTTATTTTTATTAATAATATAAATTTCTTGAAAGACTTCTTTCACAAATAGTGCCCAATAACTCTTTACTTCTCACTGCTGTTACTGCTAAGTCACTTCAGTCATGTCCGACTCTGTGTGACCCTATAGACGGCAGCTCACCAGGCTCCCCCATCCCTGGGATTCTCCAGGTAAGAATACTGGAGTGGGTTGCCATTTCCTTCTCCAATGCATGAAAGTGAAAAGTGAAATTGAAGTTGCTCAGTCGTGTGCGACCCTCAGCGACCCCATGGGCTGCAGCATTCCAGGCTCCTCCATCCATGGGATTTTCCAGGCAAGAGTACTGGAGTGGGTTGCCATTGGCTTCTCCTAGGACTTGCTATTTTATGAATACTCAGAGATTTGGAAAAAAAAAAGATAGTTTTTTCATATGATTACAATGAATAAAAGTAATGAATAAAAGAGAAGCAATGAATAAAAGTAAGAGAAAAGATAAACTATCAATGAAACAAGGGAAATGACCCAAATCAATCAAATTAGAAATGAAAAAAGGAAAGTTAAAACCAACACCACAAAATACAGAGGACCATAAGAGAGTATTATTAATGTAAGCAACTGTATGCCAATGAGATGGAAAATCTAGAAGAAATGGACAACTTCTTACAACCTTCTAAGACTAAACCAGGAAGAAACAGAATATGAAAAAACCAATTACAAGTACTGAAATTGAATCTGTGATTTTTAACACATCATTAATAAGTGACTTTTTGCAAAAACTGACATCTGTGGCCTGTGATTTGTGATGTAAGTGAATACTGAAATGTCTTCAGTCAATAGCATTTAGGTAACAAAAGACATATTAATATGTCTCTGGTTAATAAGTTGTTACAACTCCCAACAATAAAAAAAAGTCCAGGACCAGGTGGTGGCTTCACAGGCAAGTTCTACAAACATTTAAAGAAAAGTTAACACCTCTCTTTCTAGAACTAATCCCAAAAATGCAGATGAAAGGGTATTTCCAAACTCATTCTCTGACATCACCATCACACTGAAACCAAAACCAGACGAAGATACCACAAAAACGAAGACTATAGACAATATCAGTGATGAATGTAGACACAAAATCAACAAAATATTAGCAAATTGAATCCAACAATACATTAAAAGGATCATACATCATGACCAAGTTGGGTTTATTTCAGGGTTGCAAGTTTTCAATATTTGCATATCAATGAGTGTGATACACCACAGTAGCAAACAGAAGAATAAAATCCATATGACCATCTCAAGACATATAGAATTTTAATAAAATTCAACATCTATTTATGATAAAAATTCTCCAGAAAGTGGGTATATAAGGAATCTAACTTAACATAGTAAAGACCATATATGACAAACCCACAGCTAACATCATACTCAATGGTGAAAAGCTGAAAGCATTTCATTTCCTCTAAGATGAGTAACAAGGCAAGGATGTCCATTCTCACCACTTTTAATCAACATAGTTTTGGAAGTCCTAGCCACAGCAATCAGAGAAGAAAAAGAAGTAAGAGTCCAAACTGGAAAAGAAGTAAAACTTACTATTTTCAGATGACATACTTTGTGTAGAAAATCCTAAAGATGATAGCAGAAAACTACTAGAGCTCATCAGTGAATTCAGTAAAGTTGCAGGTTGCAAAAATAATACACATAAATCCATTGCATATCTATATAATAGCAACAAATGATCAGAAAGAGAAGCTAAGGAAACAGATCAAAAATAGTAACTAATATTAATAAAATACTAAGACCTGTACTCCAAAATCTAAGACACTGATGAAAGAAATCGAAGGGGACACAACAGATGGAAAAATATATTGTGTTCTTGGATTGGAAGAAACAACATTGTCAAAATGATATACTACCCAAGGTAATCTAGTGTCATTTTTCATAGAACTAGAACAAAGAAATTTAGAATATGTATGCAAACACAAAAGACTCTCAGTAGCCAATCTTGAGAAAGAAAAATGGAGCTGACAAAATCAGGCTTCCTGATTTCATGCTATGCTATAAAGCTAGTAATCAAAACAATATGATATTGGCATAAAAGAAGAAATGTAAATCAATAGAACAAAATGCTGCTGCTGCTAAGTCACTTCAGTCGTGTCCAACTCTGTGCGACCCAATAGACGGCAGCCCACTAGGCTCCTCTGTCCCTGGGATTCTCCAGGCAAGAATACTGGAGTGGGTTGCCATTTCCTTCTCCAATGCATGAAAGTGAAAAGTAAAATTGAAGTCACCCAGTCATGCCTGAGTCTTAGCGACCCCATGGACTGCAACCTACCAGGCTCCTCCATCCATGGGATTTTCCAGGCAAGAGTACTGGAGTGGGTGCCATTGCCTTCTCTGATAGAACAGGATAGAAAGCTCATAAATAAACTGACACACCTATGGCAAATTATATTATGACAAAGAAGGCAAGAATATGCAATGGGAAACAATCTCTTCAGTGAGCAGTGCTGGAAAAATTGGACAGCTACATGTAAAATGAAATTAGTACATTTTCTGACACCATACACAAAATAAACCAAGAATTGATTGAAGTACTAAATGTGATAGTGGGTACTATGAAACTCCTAGAGGAAAACATAAGCAGAACACCCTTTGACATAAATCACAGCAATATCTTTATGTATCTGGCTCCTAGAATAGTGTAAATAAAAACAAAAATAAACACAGAGGACCTAATTAAACTTAAAAGATTTGCACAGCAAAGGAGATCATAAACAAAATGACAGCCTATCAGAGTGACAGAAAATGTTTGTAAACCATTTAACCGACAAGGGATTAATCTCCAAAATACACAAACAGCTATTTAAGCTCAATATAAAAAAGAGCACACAGCCCAATCAAAACATTGGCACAAGATCTAAATATACATTTCTCCAAAGAAGACATACAGATGGCAAAACACACACACAGAAAGATGACTCAACGTTGCTAATTGTTAGGGAAATGAAAATAAAAACTGCAGTCAGGTATCACTTCACATTGGTCAGAATGGTCATCATCAAGATAGTACATGCTGGAGAGAGCATGGAATAAAAGAAACCCTCCTACACTGTTGGTGGGGATGTAAATTGGTACAGTCACTGTGGAGAACAGTATGGAGGTTCCTTAGAAAACTTTAAAGAGGGTTGCTGTATGATCCAGCAATTCTCCTCTTAGGTATACACCCAGAAGAACCATAATTCGAAAAAACGAACACACACCAGTGTTCACTGCAGCACTGTTTGCAATAGGCAAGACAGTTCAGTTCAGTTCAGTCGCTCAGTCGTGTCTGACTCTTTGCAACCCCATCAATCACAGCATGCCAGGCCTCTCTGTCCATCCCCAACTCCCGGAGTTCACTCAGACTCACGTCCATCGAGTCAGTGATGCCATCCAGCCATCTCACCCTCTGTTGTCCCCTTCTCCTCCTGCCCCCAATCCCTCTCAGCATCAGGGTCTTTTCCAACGAGTCAACTCTTCACATGAGGTGGCCAAAGTACTGGAGTTTCAGCTTTAGCATCATTCCTTCCAAGGAAATCCCAGGGCTGATCTCCTTCAGAATGGACTGGTTGGATCTCCTTGCAGTCCAAGGAATTTTCAAGAGTCTTCTCCAACACCACAGTTCAAAAGCATCAACTCTTTGGTGCTCAGCTTTCTTCACAGTCCAACTCTCACATCCATACATGACCACTGGAAAAACCATAGCCTTGACTAAATGGACCTTAGTCAGCAAATTAATGTCTCTGCTTTTGAATATGCTATCTAAGTTGGTCATAACTTTTCTTCCAAGGAGTAAGTGTCTTTTAATTTCATGGCTTCAGTCACCATCTGCAGTGATTTTGGAGCACAAAAAAATAAAGTCAGACAGTCTTTCCACTGTGTCTCCATCTATTTCCCATGAAGTGATGGGACCAGATGCATGGAAGCAACATAAATATGCATCAATAGATGAGTGTATAAAGAACATGTGGAATATATAAATATATATAGTGGAATATTACTCAGCCATAAAATAAATATATACATTTTTATATATAAATATATGTGGTGGAATATTACTCAGCCATAAAAAATAAAATAATGCCCTTGACAGTAACGTGAATGAACACAGAGGTTATATTGTATGAAGTGAAGTAAACCAGAGAAAGACAAATACCATATATTACTTATAAATAGAATTTAAGAAAAACTGATAGAAATGAGCATATGTACAAAACCAAAATAAACCTACAGATGTTGAAAAGAAGAGTTACAAAAGGAGAAAATGTTGAGAGGAGGGATAAATCAGAAGTTTGTGATTAACATATACACACTACTACATTTAAAATAGATAACCACCAAATACCTACTCTATAGCACAAATAATGATACTCAACATTTTGTAATAATGTATAAGGAAAAAGAATTTTAAAAAGACTATATGTGTATACACACACACACACACATATCTGAGTCACTTTGCTGTTCACTGTAAATTAAACACAACATTGTAAATCAACTGTTTATGTCAATTAAAAAGTAAAGTTTTCTTAATTACAGAATGCAACATATAGTCAATCAATGTATATGTTAACTTCAGTGTATTAATGTATATTATGTTTTCTTCAGTAATGAGATTCTAAGAGATCTTAAATGAAAATGTAAATTTTTCTTTAAAGTTAATATATAGTGTGAAAAAGTTATTGTGTGTCATGAATATTTCTTATATGAAAACAACAGCATAAGATAAAATGGCTGTTTATTCAGTACTTTCTGTGAAAGTATTTTAGCAACTACTTATTATTAAGAAGTAACGTAGAGGAGAATAAATGTATGTAGTATAACCAAAATTTATTTATTCCTGGGAAACATTATGCTTTTAAGTTAACTAAGTGAATACTATATTTTCAGTTGAGTCATTCTTTTAGAAAGGGCTTCCCAAGTGTCTCAGTGGTAAACAATCTCAGTGCCAGAGCAGGAAATGTGGGTTCGATCCTTGGGTTGGGAAAATCCCCTGGAGGAAGAAATGGCAACCCATTTCAGTATTTTTGCCTGGAAAATCCCATGGATAGAGGAGCCCAGTGGTCTGCAGTCCATAGGGTCACACACTGAGCATGTGTGCATACTTTTAGAAAATAGTTTTTTATAATAGTATTTATCTGCTCACGAGGGGTTTTAGAAAAAATAATATAATTTGAGAAAATAATATACTTTTTATATGTTCACTTTATTTTCCTCATAATAAGATTATAATTTTAATATCAAGAATACAGTCTAAACTTGTAATGATCATTAGTATATTTGTATACATTTCAATTAAATTTTATGTTGAATTGTAGAATCTGTTGTCAGACTTTGGAAATGTCCACATAAGTACATATCATATTCTTATTAATGTGTAACTTACTGCTCTTCTATATGTAAAATACTTAGGTTGAAATATCACTGCAGGGGAGCTCAATACTTTAAGACTGATACATTAAAATTACTATTCTGGGGAACACCTATTTTGCACCACTCAATTAAATAGGGAAAGTACTTGCCATATAGTTTCAACTTTTGTTAATATGAAAAAGAAATTATGGAATTGAGGGCAGTGGCCTATAAACTTTACTGACACTCTCATAGAACCAAAAGTATAAAGAGCATGATTCTCAGTAGCACATAGATGTATGGAGAATAGAGCATTTTGAGATCCTGTGTTGTGTACTTAAAATAGATTTTTGCTCTGCATAATAAATCATTATTGACAAAATTTGTCTTAAAGAGTTTCCTTCTAACCATTCGTAACAAAATTACTCATATTATCTTGTTGTAAAGATTTTACTCCTAGTTTTGTTTATGGTTACAAGCATCCTTAATAATTTTAGAAAACAGCATATGACAAGATATAAAGTACAGAAAAGAAAAACCTTTGCAATGAAATATTTGAAGTGTTGAAATGATTCATTTTATAGAAAATGTTATAATGTGTATTCATTTTTATATATTTCTGAATATCCCAGATGAGGACTAAGTTGTAGATAAACTGTTATTTCATTGTTGTTATTTTTTATCAGCTTTTTAAACATTGTAACCTACTTAGTATTACTTAGATCAATCACTATATTTATACTCAGGTTTTAAACAGAAATTCTAAAGACTAAAATCACAAGACATCTCATGATTTGTTCCCTACTTAAAAGGTGGGAGCCCAGAGACAAAGCTTTATATATTTATTTTCCTTCCTTAGTCAAGAAAATACTGGGGTGTAGGGAATATACATTTTTAGATCTGCTGTTGGGTGTATGGTCTATAATCAAGACTCCATAGATCTTTCCTGGGAGTAAAACCTAAGATTAAGGAGTAGTCTCAGTAGCAGTGAAGGAGTTAATCAGACAATTCCATCAAAATATCTTCAGCTTTCTAGTATGATATAGGGGTTTTACACTTGTATATATTCATTTAACTTCTATGCAGAGTACATCATGAGAAACGCTGGGCTGGATGAGGCACAAGCTAGAGTCAAGTTTGCCAGGAGAAATATCAATAACCTCAGATATGCAGATGACACCACCCTTATGGCAGAAAGTGAAGAAGAACTAAAGAGCCTCTTGATGAACGTGAAAGAGGAGAGTGAAAAAGTTGGCTTAAAACTCAACATTCAGAAAACTAAGATCATGGCATCTGGTCCCATTTCTGCTGCTGCTGCTAAGTCACTTCAGTCGTGTCCGACTCTGTGTGACCCCATAGATGGCAGCCCACCAGGCTCCCCCATCCCTGGGATTCTCCAGGCAAGAATACTGGAGTGGGTTGCCATTTCCTTCTCCAATGCATGAAAGAGAAAAGTGTAAGTGAAGTCACTCAGTCTGTCCAACTGGTAGCGACCCCATGGACTGCAGCCCACCAGGCTACTCCATCCATTGGATTTTCCAGGCAAGAGTATTGGGGTGGGGTGCCATTGCCTTCCCCGTGGTCCCATTACTTCATGGCAAATAGACGGGGAAACAATTGAAACAGTGAGAGACTTTATTTTGGGGGGCTCCAAAATCACTGCAGATGGTGATTGCAGCCATGAAATTAAATGTGTTTGCTCCTTGGAAGAAAAGTTATGACCAACCTAGACAGCATTTTCAAAAGCAAAGACATTACTTTGCAAACAAAGGTCCATCTAGTCAAAGCTATGGTTTTTCCAGTAGTCATGTATGGATGTGAGAGTTGGACTATAAAGAAAACTGAACGCTGAAGAATTGATGCTTTTGAACTGTGGTGTTGGAGAAGACTGTTGAGAATCCCTTGGACTGCAATGAGATCCAACCAGTCCATTCTAAAGGAAATCAGTCCTGAATATTCATTGGAAGGACTGATGTTGAAGCTGAAATTCCAATACTTTGGCCACCTGATGCAAAGAAGTGACTCACTGGAAAAGACCCTGATGCTGAGAAAGATTGAGGGCAGGAGGAGAAGGGGATGACAGAGGATGAGATGGTTGGATGGCATCACCAACTCGATGGACATGAGCTTGAGTAGGCTCCAGGAGTTGGTGGTGGACAGGGAGGACTGGTGAGCTTCAGTCCATGGGGTCTCAAAGAGTTGGACATGACTGAGGGACTGAACTGAACTGAACTTAATATTCATTTAAGATTCAAATGAAAGCATTAATTGGTGGCATCATCCTTATACAAGCTATCATCCAGAAAAAGAAGTCTGAAACAAATGATCAGTTTGGAAATACTGTTTTCATTTATATAGTTAGACCACTTTTATTTGTTTAAAATATTGCTACTCTATAAATTTAACTCTATAGTTTCCTTATGTAAGACTTTTGATGTCTGTGCAATATTATAAATTGTTCATTGACTTACTTGCAATGAGATGCCTGAAATTTCTTTTTGTAGGACCTCAAAGAAAAGCATTAACAAAAAGCTGAATCAGTAAGTTATAGTATCAGTAGAACATAAATAATAATATAAACATACATTGAGAGCTTAGTATACTGTTCATATCACATTCTCAGTCATTTATTCACTCCCCCAAATTCCATAGTGTAAAACGGACTGTATTATCACCATTTTAGATATAATGAAATCAAGGTTCATAAACAGTATGTTTCTGATAACCACATATTAAAACAAGAAGTCAGGGTTTGAACTCAGAAGGTCTCAACTGGTAACTCACACTTTTAAATAATGGCAGATAATTGAAGATAAAACAAGATTAAATAGAATGAACGATCTGATAAAGTTAATTATTCTACAGATCATAATAATTTATAACTTTTCTATGAAAATGATACATCTGTATCTGACAGACAAGCTTTATGCCATATGGGTAATGCTGCTTTGTTAAATACCCAAGTTGTTTACAATGTTTTCAGGAAAAAAGGTTTTATTCTGTTTCTAGAGGAAAACTCAGGGAAGCCTCATGACTTTTCAGGTTACCTATCTGTAGACAAGAATCTATATTCACTTAAAGTCATTAAATGGCCTTTAATTTGATCACGAGACATCCACTTCCATGCAACAGCATCAGCCTGTCCCTCATAGGTCATCTGTGATCATGGACAGTGATGCAGTCAGCCTTTCCTTTCTGCCTGGCCTCCTCTGTTCTCTTGCCAAGTGTGATTTCTGACCACGTTGGTGATTTAAAGGAAACATAAAAAATTACTTTTAGCCAGCACTGTTTCTACATCTGCCTGCAGTGTATAGGCCCAGAAGTGTTTATATTGTTTATATTGTTGAGGAACTATTCCCTGCTGATGACCTCTTAGCTCTAATTCACTTGAATGAGTGATTGGACTCAGCTCTGGTTAGTGGCTCCCTACCATATTCTGCTTTCTTGCACTGGCCTACTTCATTTGAACTTTTCCTGTTGAAGGTCACAGTTCTCTCAGGTTGGCTGGCTTTCCATCTGGCTCATGTGAACTGCTGAAGAAATACTCCCTGGTCTTTGTGCAAATGCAATCAAGAAATTTTGTAACAGCTCTTGTTTGTCTGCTTCCAAAGCCTCTAGCAGTTGGTCTCTTATTTTCTCAGTGCCCTGGGTTGGAGTCAGGCACCTGTCTACTATGACCTTCCAACTTGACTTTTTAAAGGGCCCATTAATGCTATTTTCATTTGGCTGGAAGTTAGGTGGAGGCACTCCCAACCCTTCCCACTTGATGAGGTTATGTGATTTATGGAATACCATTTGCACTCTCCAAGAAAACTTTCTCAGCAATCCTTTGACCATCTCATAACCTTAACCTATTTATGTCCTCCATGTACATGGCTGTGACTTTCAAGAGTCATGATCCAGGGTCTTCTCCATTTATTGTACTTGAAAATATTTGCCTGGTGGACTTTAGAAAGTGGGATGTCTTCATACCTCAACCAAAACTGAGAGGAAAATAACTCCATTTAAGCACCCCATTTTTCATTTTGAGTTGATAATTATTACTTACCCTACTTATTTTTTCTTGCTCAACCCAGCAATTAGAAATACATTGTCACCTAAAAATTCACATTCTTAAATAAAAAGGCATGTTCACGTGAAAGGGCACAGGTCTAGTCATTTTATGTAGACCTATATGGCAATCCACTCCAGTACTATTGCCTGGAAAATCCAATGAACAGAGGAGCTTGATAGGCTACAGTCCATGGGGTCACAAAGAGTCGGACACAACTGAGCGACTTTACTTAGTAGGCAAAATAAATTAAGGTTTTGTAAGAGCTACTTATTTGTTTCTGGAATAAAAAACATGAGAAGAAAGTGTTAAGGGAATTCATTGAAAAAATATGTATAGACCAGATCAGAAATGGTTACACATGCGATGTCATCTTGAGATCAGTGAAGAAGCATAGAGTTTTAGGGGTAGAGTGTTGCATCCTTTTTGTTATATTGTTTAAAATATCCTACAGCATAATGGATCATAGCAGAAGAGGAAAGACTGGAAGCAGAGAAAAATGTGGAGCAGGAAGCAGGGTATTCTAATTGAAAAATACCAAGAAACTAAATTTCAGTGGTTGTAGATGATTGGGAGAGAAAGACCTTTAAATATATAAAGAGTTGATTTTATAGATTTTTGAAACAAACTAGATGTGTTTGGTGTTAGATAAATTATATAATAATTTACTTAATATGTGTATTTTTTAATGATATGCAGAAAGGTACTCTTTCTGTTTTCATTTATTTTCAGGGAATAACTCTAAATTTTATGTTATAATAAAAGCAGTTCAGTAGATGTAGCAGATGCTATGAATGTCCCACACACAGAACCCCCCACATCCCTTCATCATACCTGAGTTCACCTGCAGAAGCTTGTAAGCTCCCTAAGCCTCTCTACCTGAGGAGCTTTGTCTCTGGGGTAACTTCATCCACCTCAATGTGGTAACAGGCTGGACAGGCAGAATCCGATGTTGGGAGAGAGGGGGAAGTTAATGTCATTCAGGTCCCTCAGTGAAATGATACAATGTTTGTTCTCAGAAATATCTCCCAAGGATTAAGATCAGTTAACCCATAGCAATAACTTCATCAATATATCCTTTATTAGCTTTTCTCCAGTCTCATCTAACTTCTCTAATTCCTCGCTTTTGCTGCTTGGCATCATCAGCCAACTAAATTACCTATACCCAAGACCTTTTCAAAGGGCTTATTGGGAAGAAATTCCAAATGAAGACTGGTATTGTCATTTTCTTGTTAGAAGTTTCTTGATAGATATGAAAATAAGATAAAATATAAAAGCTATTACCACTACAAAATCATGGTTAAAGTAAATTCATAGAACCATAGAAAAATTATGATTTAGATTTGAAACCAGTTTATTTAGTGACTTGTTATAGTGTAATACACTTGTTTTTTAAGATTATTTTTCACTATATCTGAAATTGCTTCTCATGCTTGTATTTTAATATTAGGTATAATCATATTTTCCCAATGCCTGTGTTTTTAGAAAAATGAGGATTAATAATATGAAACAAATGAGATTTATTAATTTGGTGAGTGATAAATTTAAAACACAGCTAGCTTTTGATATATTCCTTATCCAAGCACTTTGGTAATATAAATATTAATAACATTGTTGATATTGAATTTTCATTTTATTTAATCTGCTATTAGTATGGGGTTCTCTGGTGACTCAGATGGTAAAAAATCGGTCTGAAATGAAGGAGACCTGGGTTTGATCCCTAGGTTGAGAAGATTCCCTGCAGGAGGGTGTGGCAACCCTCTCCAGTATTCTTGTCTGGAGAATCTCTAATATGGATATAAATTTATCTCACATAAATGTTGTAGTGAAATAAATAAACTTTAAAATGGCAAGAAAACTTAGAGCTATAGTGTAACCAAGGAAATATCAATTTTAATGATGATTATAGAATTATAATATGACATTCAAATTTCTGAAGCCTATCAAAAGTTTTCAATGGGGCTTTTACAAGCAATTCAAAACTTCATTCAAATTTAAGTGTCCACAGTTAGTGAGAGCCCACTAGGGACCGGAGTGGCAGGGGAAACAGTTTCCCTAAATGTCTTTCAATATGCCCACATATATGCCAGTTTTGGACCATGAAATAGACCTTGCATTTCATCTTATTCTCTGCTTATATACACAGTAAAAATTCACTTGTTCCAAAATACAGTTCCACTGACTTTCATAGTGTTTTTTGTGTTGTTTTGCTTTATCTCTTTATTTTTTTTAAAATAAGAATTTCTATGATTTTCATCATCTTATTGGTATGAGGAATTGATAAAACAAATGATTCTTGCCCCCATTACAAGTAGAATGGCCCATTTTCTTGAGTTAATATGATAGCAGTTATTATTTATATCAACTTTGTTACTCTGTAACTGCTTTGCCTTGTAAATGATTTACAAACTTGTCAATGAAACAGAACAATTCAGTAAATCGACTGCCAAGATTAAACTGATCAAATCCCTTTGTTTAAAAAGCTGATTTTAGAAAAGTATTAAAACAATCTTTGCTTTCCTTAATTATATGGTCCCAGAACATTAGAGTTTTAAAGCTATATTTTTATAAACCTAACCATGGTTGCCTATCAAATATTTTTTAAAACTTCTCAATAATATTTTCTTTTATTTCCTTTTCTTTGGGGGATGCTGCAGAGGCATAATGCAGCCAATTGAAAATTATTTGTCAGCCAAATCACATTCCAATCTAATTATGTCCACCTGGTACATGGGACCTCTATACATGTGGTAAGAGTGGTGAAATGAATGTGCTGTCTTTTTTAATGCAATCAACAGTGATGTGGAAATGTGATTTTTGCTTGCTGCTAAGTTTTATTAAATGCAATGGAAAAACCAACAAGGTTTTCAAGGATCACAGAGAAGATAAAAACACAAAATATGGCAAAATCCTTCATAAAACCCACTAAGCATTCCAAATTTAGAAAGACACATCAATGGTGTAGAAAGAGGCAAACTGCTAAATTGTCTCAAAAGAAAGTACAATTTTTGAACATGATATATGGTGACCTATTAAAGAAAAAAAAAAAATATATATATATATGGTTGATTGCTTCAGATGTTATTCACTTAAGGAATAAGAAGCCCAGTATTTTTCATCAGCATCCTGGATGTCAGTTTTGCTTTTTGCATGGGACATTATTTCACCTGAAAGGTGTTCAACAACATACAGACATCTGTGTTGTGCTGCAGAGGACTGAGAGTCCAAGTGGTCTGGCAGGCATTCAAAATGATTAGCAATAGAAAAGCTTGTTTGGAAAAAGAGAAACAGTCATGGAGACTTGAGCTCAATGACTTTCCTTTGTTTCTAAACTTCTGGGGTTGGCGAAAGGTCTTACTTTTAAACATAAAAAGAACACACCACAAGAAAAAATGTTGATAGTTTTGATGTACTTGGTAGTGAGTACCAGGTCTCTTACTCTCTCTTAAAGGATGACATCTAAAGAGCTCTAAAATATGACCGATATAATGCTTTGCAATCTTTCCCCTGTTATCATCTATATATTTTTGCCATTAAATTATTTTGTTATTTGCTCAATATTTTTAAAGCCTGTCTTGAAGTTCTCAGTATGTTAACGTTGTTCAGAGTTTCAGTTCAAAGAGTTGTCTCCAAACTCTGTCAGTCTTGCCCATTTTAGTTCTGATTACAGTCTGCAATTATGACTCAATGCTACAAGTCTTCTCAGATTTCACTAAGTGATATTCATTGATTTAATCATTATCTATTATTTTATGATTTCTTCTAGTGCATATTTTCTGAGCGTGTAATTTCTGTAATGGTTTCCTGGCAGACTGCATTGTTCAAAGTATTCAGCACTACTTTCTCAGAGAAGATAATGCATACCAACCATTCATCTCAAGCATCATCAGATGACTTGCTCTGGCCAGTGAAATGTGACACTTGTGACTACTGAACAGGAACCTTAAGAGCCAATTCATGGTTGACAAGTTTTCTTTTTGCTTTACGTTGTTGATAAGAAAATGCTCTAAAGAGAACTGCTCTGTCAACCTGGATCCCGAAAAAACACAGTGAAGAATAAATTGAAATCACTATGAACATGTAGAGCAGATAATAAACCTTTATTGTGAAGTAGTGAAATTTAGAGTTGTTTGATACTGCAGCATAATGTAGCTTACTATATCTGAAACAGGACTCACTATTTTAAGAGTTAAGAGATTCTGGGGTGCTTCTTTGACAGGCAGGATGATGTAGCAGGGGAAAAAAAAAAAAAGCTTGTATCCAAATCCTGCTTCCATTTTTTGAAACTTATTTGTTCTTGTACAAATCACTTTATTCTTTGAGCCTCAAATTTTGTCTCTAGGTAAAAATTATAATAACAATATGTCAGTGTTTCTAGGCAAAAAGTTGATTCATGCCCAGTCCCAATTTTATTCATTCTAAAATGTAATTGCACAATTATTTTAGCTATTAGAAATGTCATGCTGCTGCTGCTAAGTCACTTCAGTCGTGTCCGACTCTGTGTGACCCCATAGATGGCAGCCCACCAGGCTCCCCCATCCCTGGGACTCTCCAGGCAAGAATACTGGAGTGGGTTGCCATTTCCTTCTCCAATGCATGAAAGAGAAAAGTGAAAGTGAAGTCACTCAGTCTGTCCGACTGTTAGCGACCCCATGGACTGCAGCCCACCAGGCTACTCCGTCCAAGAAGTCTAATCTCTTGTGTACCAATTCAGTGAGAATATGGTAGATAGATTTTTTTCTTCTTAAATTCATGTTCACTGTCCTGTATACTTTATGAAAGGGATAACATGTAATGAAAAATCCTGGCTGTTATTTGTACAGTGTTATAAATGTGATATCACATGGGTTACTGCCTTTTCACAGCAGAATCCTCAGACAAAGGATAGAGAGGCAGATTGAACTCAGTTATGGTGACAAACCCTTTGGTACTCAGCAGTATTAAGTGAAAGAGCAGTAAATTTTTAATGGGACAATGCAAAATTAAGTTTTAAGGGCCAAAAAATCTGGCAGATTTCAATTCAAATTTCTTCCAAAAATAGTTATAGTTGGTCTTTTTCATTTAACAAACAACAGATATGAAAATAACACCAACAGTAGCTAAGTAGGAATAGATGAATAAAGAAAGAGTGCAGTAAATTGGATAAGTAAAGCACTAGATCAGTGGGATTTCTGTTATTTGGTTCCAACAATTATTTCTTTCAGGGATTAAAAAAATCAGGGTCTGGATAGTTCCGATTTTTCAGAGTTAACTAGAAATCTGTATATTTACAAATGGGATTTTTAAAAAAATATTGTCAATAATGTAAATCTGTAATGGTTTCCTGGCAGACTGCATTGTTCAAAGTATTCAGCACTACTTTCTAAGAGAAGATAATGCATACCAACCATTCATCTCAAGCATCATCAGATGACTTGCTCTGGCCAGTGAAATGTGACACTTGTGACTACTGAACAGGAACCTTAAGAGCCAATTCATGGTTGACAAGTTTTCTTTTTGCTTTACGTTGTTGATAAGAAAATGCTCTAAAGAGAACTGCTCTGTCAACCTGGATCCCGAAAAAACACAGTGAAGAATAAATTGAAATCACTATGAACATGTAGAGCAGATAATAAACCTTTATTGTGAAGTAGTGAAATTTAGAGTTGTTTGATACTGCAGCATAATGTAGCTTACTATATCTGAAACAGGACTCACTATTTTAAGAGTTAAGAGATTCTGGGGTGCTTCTTTGACAGGCAGGATGATGTAGCAGGGGAAAAAAAAAAAAAGCTTGTATCCAAATCCTGCTTCCATTTTTTGAAACTTATTTGTTCTTGTACAAATCACTTTATTCTTTGAGCCTCAAATTTTGTCTCTAGGTAAAAATTATAATAACAATATGTCAGTGTTTCTAGGCAAAAAGTTGATTCATGCCCAGTCCCAATTTTATTCATTCTAAAATGTAATTGCACAATTATTTTAGCTATTAGAAATGTCATGCTGCTGCTGCTAAGTCACTTCAGTCGTGTCCGACTCTGTGTGACCCCATAGATGGCAGCCCACCAGGCTCCCCCATCCCTGGGACTCTCCAGGCAAGAATACTGGAGTGGGTTGCCATTTCCTTCTCCAATGCATGAAAGAGAAAAGTGAAAGTGAAGTCACTCAGTCTGTCCGACTGTTAGCGACCCCATGGACTGCAGCCCACCAGGCTACTCCGTCCAAGAAGTCTAATCTCTTGTGTACCAATTCAGTGAGAATATGGTAGATAGATTTTTTTCTTCTTAAATTCATGTTCACTGTCCTGTATACTTTATGAAAGGGATAACATGTAATGAAAAATCCTGGCTGTTATTTGTACAGTGTTATAAATGTGACATCACATGGGTTACTGCCTTTTCACAGCAGAATCCTCAGACAAAGGATAGAGAGGCAGATTGAACTCAGTTATGGTGACAAACCCTTTGGTACTCAGCAGTATTAAGTGAAAGAGCAGTAAATTTTTAATGGGACAATGCAAAATTAAGTTTTAAGGGCCAAAAAATCTGGCAGATTTCAATTCAAATTTCTTCCAAAAATAGTTATAGTTGGTCTTTTTCATTTAACAAACAACAGATATGAAAATAACACCAACAGTAGCTAAGTAGGAATAGATGAATAAAGAAAGAGTGCAGTAAATTGGATAAGTAAAGCACTAGATCAGTGGGATTTCTGTTATTTGGTTCCAACAATTATTTCTTTCAGGGATTAAAAAAATCAGGGTCTGGATAGTTCCGATTTTTCAGAGTTAACTAGAAATCTGTATATTTACAAATGGGATTTTTAAAAAAATATTGTCAATAATGTAAATATACATAAGATGTATTTCAGTAATGTGTTCATTTAACAAAACAGACATATCTTCAAGTGGACAGTTTATAATCACTCGTCTCTAAATTTACAGTTACCAATTAATGGAATTATATGAGAACATTTAATTCTAAAATAATAATTCTCTTCAAATGGAGCTTCAGCAAGGCTAAGAAAACCATTGCTGATATGTTCTTTAAAGATAGAGGTCTAACATTACTTTCCAGTATATGATAGGTCCATTATTTTTTCCCACTCCATGATGTTAACATCTTAATTGAAGCTATTATCCTTTCTTTGCAGAGCTAATGTTTCTTACTCCTTTCATACTTGTTCATCCCAAACTTTTCTCACACTAATCAGAAATATATTTATAAAATGTAAATCACTTTACACTACCCTTTTCTCCAGCCCTGTACTTCCTGTGCTTTGCAAGTAGAATATTAAAATACTTCCTGTTGCATGAGAAGCGTTTTTCTCCTTGTCTCCCCTTCACCCTGTGAACTTAACCATGTATCTCTCTTCTACTCTCACCTTTACATTTTTTCTACTCCTGAAAAACATTACATTTTTCTGCTAGGGACTTTGCCAAATTTGTCTAGTGGGATATTATCTCCCAGAGGTTAAAGTGGCTGATAACTGTTCATTATTTAGTTTCTGATTATTCAAAAAGAATTTAGCAAATCACTGATTCAGAATAAGCACTGTCATACTAACTAGATCTGTTGCTATTTATTTTGTCTTTATTCAGACTTATTTTGCTTTTAATTTTCAGTCTCCATAAAAATTTAAGCTCATGAGAAATTTTTCACAGCTTTGCTCGAGAGAGAAGTGTGTCTGAGAGGAGTGTGTATGTGTGTGCCTGTGTATTGTCTAAGCACTGAATAGAATCTCATTTTGGTTAGTAGTTCCTTCCATATTGATGCCAGAATTAAATATGCACCTCTAACACTCCCAGTCTAAATTTCTTCACCCATTAATCATGAATTGAAACCACTTGCTTAAAAATTGCAGTTTCTTCTCTTTTAGAATATTTCTCTTTCATTTTGCCTCACTTAATGTGTAGGAATTTATTTGATTTGGTGAGGTTTCTTTTAATCTACTGATACTTAATATTATGCAGAACTCATGTGTTATCAGGAATGACAAAATGAAAAGTTCTATGTGAAAATACTTTGCTATTTGTTACTGGGTATCATCTGTCTCAGTATTTCAGAATATTTATAATTTTGCCCCACAATTCTGGCAACTATGCTATAACCACTTGAGAAACTAAAGGGAAAAAAAAAAAAGTTTGTGACTTAGTCTGGAGGTTTCGATAAAATTAACTAGGATTTAGGCATTTGGCCTCTGCACTGAAAACTCACTGAGGTTTTTTTTCTCTTAACCAGAATATGAGAACATGAAAACAAATGACCTTTTTGAAGAAAACCTGAGGTCGCTATAGATAAATCTAATGGAAAGGAAGAGAGGCCTTGTTGACTGTTTTGATATTTTCCAGTTAAGAAGTTAGAGGAAGGACCATAGTGCTTCAAAATATTGCTGTAAAGTGAGAAATTTTAAAACCTTAATAAACATTTTTTTAAAGTGCTCATTTGAGCTAGAGACAGCCAATATCTTTCCATGTTGATTCTATTGAGCATCATGTAACACATAAAATCTCAGTTTTCTCTTAAGTCAGGTCAGTCTTTATCTTCTTCATAATTTTCAAGATACTGTACCTAAAATAAAGCCGTTTCTTTCCTATGAGAGTACTTCTCCTCACCTTGCTTTCAGTTGAGATGTAGGATTTATATGATTTTGCATATTAATGAAGACATGATGTGTTATCAGTGTTTTATATATGAAAGTATCTCAGTCATACAAATGATTTATGACTATTCAACTGTAGCCTACATGATAATTTCTAGGAGACTATTATAAGGAAGGAAAGTACAAGGACTCTAATAGGAAGTCTATGTATGATAAAGTACTGCAAAGTTGTGGAAAGCAAAGATAGGTAAATAAAAAATTATCTATGGTTAATATCCTATCACAGATTTCAGAACCATGATCTGGGAGTGACTGAATTCAGGTGAAAATATCAGGGATATTTTAAACAAGGAAAGAAAAAAGGATATTGTTGTGCTGGTCACCAAAAAATGGATTTGAATTCCACTCTGCAAAACACTCTGGTACAGCTATTTTCCAATGAATGAGTGTCTAAGATGTTCACATTATTTCCACCTACAGTTAAAGTTGTTCCAGGTATATATTTACATAATGTGATATGATTTCTATAAAAAAGTTCCCATATATAGAATTATTTAAGATTCCTTTTCAAAAATTCATAGTAACGCACCGAAGCAATGGACGAAAACTTTCCTGTACCCTCTAACATTGTCAATGGTGCTATTAGGACTACATGACTCTGTATTTTTAGGATTTGCCTATATGATCAGTAGAAATCAGTGTGAGCAGTAAGAAATCAACCCTGAATATTCATTGCAAGGACTGATGCTGAAGCTGAATTTTCAAACTTTGACCACCTGATGCAAAGAGCTGACTCATTGGAAAAGACCTTGATGTTGGGAAAGACGGAAGACTGGAAGAGAAGGGGACAACAGATGATGAGATGGTTGGATGGCATCACTGACTCAATGGACATGATGATTTCAGCAAACTCTGGGAGACAGTGAAGGATAGGGAAGCCTGGCGTGCAGCAGTCAATGGGGTCATGAAGAGTCGGACAGGACTTGGTGACCGAACAACAACAAAATATGGTCAGTCAACATGTCACTGGTTTTCATTTACAAATTCTTACATATTATTAAAGTTTTTAAATCTTAATCATTTGGATTTTTCTCTTTAATGATATCTCATATTAACTAATCAATTAACTATCTTTTTGTGATCAATTTGAATATTAAATAGTAAAAAGATCTAAGTGTAGGAGCTAAAACTATAAAACTTCTAGAAGTTTCAGATATTTGTCTTCATGATATTGGTCTTGACAGTGATATAATTGATATGACACTAAAAACAGAAAAGAACAAAGAAAAAGTAAATAGGTATATATATATAAAGATATAAATATTTAAATATTTAAATATTTATATATATATAAATATATAAAGATTAAAAAATTCTACACAGTGAGGAACCAATCATGAAAGTGAAAATGCAACCTGTGGAACTTAATAGCAACAAAACAAGCAACAAAAAACTAGTAATCCTAAGAACCTGAACTAGATATAACTTCAAAGGAGCAATGGGTAACATGTACATGAAAAAATATTTGATGTCATTAATCNTCCATAGTTCATCAGGTACTCTATCTATCAGCTGTCTCTTATACACATCTAGATGTGTATAAGAGACAGATATTGGTCTTGACAGTGATATAATTGATATGACACTAAAAACAGAAAAGAACAAAGAAAAAGTAAATAGGTATATATATATAAAGATATAAATATTTAAATATTTAAATATTTATATATATATAAATATATAAAGATTAAAAAATTCTACACAGTGAGGAACCAATCATGAAAGTGAAAATGCAACCTGTGGAACTTAATAGCAACAAAACAAGCAACAAAAAACTAGTAATCCTAAGAACCTGAACTAGATATAACTTCAAAGGAGCAATGGGTAACATGTACATGAAAAAATATTTGATGTCATTAATCATCAAGTAAATACAAATAAAACCACAGTGAGATATCACTTTCACACCTTTTCAGGATCAGTGTTATCAAAAAAGAACAAAAGATAACCAGTATAGTTAAAGATGTGGAGGAACACTTGCATACTGTTGGTGGGAATACAAAATGGTGCAGTTGTTATGCAAAACAATATGGAAGTTTCTAAAAAAAATTTTAAACAGAACTATCATATTATCCAATAATCTAACTTCTGGGTACTTATCCAAAATGAATGGAAATCAGTAGCAAAGAGATATTAGCATTCCCATGATAATTGCATCACTATTCACAGTAGCCAAGATGTAGAAACAAATGTCCATCAGCAGATGAATGAATTAAAAAAGAAAGAAAAAAAAAAGTGGTATGCATACATACAATGGACTACTATTCAGCCTTTAAAAACAAGAAAATTTAGTAATTTGCAACATGGATGAACCTATAAAGATTAGGCTGAGTGAAATAAGCCAGTTATCAAAAACAAATGCTATATGATTCCACTTATATGAAGTATCTGGAATAGTCAAAGTCAAGGAAACCAGGTAGAGCATGGTGGTTACCCCAGTCTCAGTGGAAAGGCAAATGGGGAGTCACTTATTAACACGGACAAACTTTCAGTTTTGCCAGATGAATAAACTCTTGGGATCTACGGGGTAGCACTGTGCCTATGGTTAATGTGTTGAGAGAGTAGATCTAATATTACATGTTCTTTTGTGTTGTTCAGTAGCTCAGTTTTGTACAAGTCTTTGAAATGCCATGGTCTGTGGCAAGCCAGGCTTCCCTGTCCTTCAACATCTCCAGGAGCTTGGTCAAACCCATGTCCATTGGGTTGGTGATGCCATCCAACCATCTCATCCTCTGTCGTCCCCTTCTCCTGATCTTTCTTAACATCAGGGCCTTTTCCAGTGAGTTGGCTCTATGCATCAGATGGCCAAAGTGTTGGAGTTTAAGCTACAGCATAAGCCTTTCTGTTGAATATTCAGAGTTGATTTCCTTTAGGATTGACTGGTTTGATCTCCTTGCTGTCCAAAAAACTCTCCAAAGTCTTCTCCAACACCACAGTTCAAAAGCATTAATTCTTCAGTGTTCAGACTTCTTTATGGTCCAATTCTCAAATCTGTATAAAAGTACTGGAAAAGTCGTTGCTTTGACTATATGGACTTTTGTTAGCAAAGCAATGTCTCTACTTTTTAATATGCCATCTAGGTTTGTCATAGCTTTTCTTCCAAGAAGCAAGCATTTTTTAATTTTATGGCTGGAGTCACCATCCACAGTGACCTTGGGGCCCAAGAAAATAAATTCTGTCACTGTTTCCATTGTTTCCCATCTCTATGCCATTAAATGATGGGGACTGGATGACCTGATCTTCATTTTTTTTAATGTTAAGTTTTAAGCCAGATTTTTCATTCACCTCTTTCATCATCTTCAAGAAGCTATTTAGCTCCTCTTCACTTTCTGCCATTAAGGTGGTATCATCACATATCTGAGGTTATTGATAGTTCTCCCAGCAATCTTGATTCTAGCTTACGCTTCATCCAACCTGGCGTATCATATGCTGTGCTCTGCATAGAAATTAGATAAGCAGGGTGACAATATACAGCCTTGATGTACTTGTTTCCCAATGTGGAAGCAATCCATTGTTCCATGTCCAGTTCTAACTGTTGCTTCTTGACCTGCTTATAGATTTCTTAGGAGGCAGGTAAGGTGGTCTGGTATTCCCATCTCTTTAAGAATTTCCCACAGTTTGTTTTGATCCACATAGTCAAAGGCTTTGGTGTAGTCAATAAAGCAGAAATAGATGTTTTTCCTGTAATTCTCTTAATTTTTTCTGATCCAACGGATTTGGCAATTTGATATCTGGTTCCTTTGCCTTTTCTAAATCCCACTTAACATCTGGAATTTCTTGGCTCACATATTGTTGAAGCCTAGCTTGGAGAATTTTGACTATTACTTTGCTAGCGTGTGAGATGAGTGCAATTGTGCTTTGAAAAAAAAAAAAAAAAGTGAATGTGAAAACTGAAGGGAAGGCAGACAATCCATAACTACAGGTAAATAGTAAGACTGCCTAAGTACTGATACAGAATTATTTAAGCTGGAAATAGAAAACAAAGGAAATGTTTCCATCAGTGCTAGAGTAACCCCTGAATAATTTATAGCTGCCTTTTCTTTAGGGAAGGAAGTAATTATTTTCCAACCTATCAGCATAGATTATCAGGTTTGTGCATTAGTATAAATTTGCTTCATTGTATTTATTAGTATGATTTGTGATTTTGTTGCTATTCAGGGACTTTGTTATGATTTAAATGGCTTATACAAGGTCATTCTTTGGAGACTTCAAAATTCTATTGAAAATATCTCTCCTAAGATCTTGAAGTGATTTCCTCACAATGATTTTTGGGCTTTAAACTACTATTATAATTCCATACTCATAAACCCAAAGATTAAACATTTATTTTTATCTTTATAGACATGTAAGAATTTTTCAGGAGAAAATGTAATAATAGTTATTGTTACTATAATACATAAGCCTTAAAAAAATTTTATTCTAAAGAGAGATTTTTGTTTCCATTAGGTCAGCTTTAAATAAAATCACAGGAATGTATTCACTCAGCAAGGATCATGGTTAAGTGAAGTGAAGTCGCTCAGTCATGTCCGACTCTTTGCAACCCCATGGACTGTAGCCTACCAGGCTTCTCCGTCCATGGGATTCTCCAGGCAAGAATACTGGAGTGGGTTACCATATCCTTCTCCTTACAGAATATTTAAAACCTTATTTTATAGTGTTCAATTTCTCTGAATGAATAACATTAAGGAATTATTTCATAAAGTCACATACTACTCTTTACTTTTATAATGTAGGCTATGTACCTTATTATATCCCCAAATGTATATTCTAATTTTACTGGCATCAGGTAACAAACTTTGGGGGCAATGCCTTCTTTATTTGATGAGTAAAAGTCATATAATTCATTGATCTTTGTATGTAATTCAGAAATATTTTCATCTAAAAGTGTATATGTATTTTATTGTTATTTCACGGGTTCATGGAATCCGTTAATTCTGATGGCTCAATGTTGAATTTAACTCTCAATTTAAAGTCTTTTGATCCCTAATGATTTCATAGCACCATCACCATCAATCAATTCTGTTTTCTCTCATTGTTACTCATGTTCAAGTTATTGTAAAATCACAGTGATTTGGCAAAGTAGGTAATATGAAACACTCTGTGATTGAAAGCCATAATGGCTGTCTCTTATACACATCTAGATGTGTATAAGAGACAGCTTTGGCATTGCCTTTCTTTGGGTTTGGAATGAAAACTGACCTTTTCCAGTCATGGCCACTGCTCAGTTTTCCAAATTTGCTGATGTATTGAGCATAGCACTTCAACAGCATCATCTTTCAGGATTTGAAATAGCTCAGCTGGAATTCCATAACCTCCACTAGCTTTGTTCATAGTGATGCTTCCTAAGGCCCACTTGACTTCATATTCCAGGATGTCTGGCTTTAGATGAGTGATCACACAGCTGTGGTTATCTGGGGCTTGAAGATCTTTTTCTATGTATTCTTGCCACCTCTTCTTAATATCTTCTGCTTCTGTTAGATCCATACCATTCCTGTCCTTTATTGTGCTCATCTTTGCATGAAATGTTCCCTTGGTATCTCTAATTTTCTTGAAGAGATCTCTAGTCTTTCCTATTCTACCGTTTTCCTCTATTTCTTTGCATTTATCACTGAGGAAGGCTTCCTTATCTTTCCTTGGTATTCTTCGGAACTCTGCATTCAAATGGGTATATCTTTCCTTTTATCCTTTGTTTTCTGCATCTCTTCTTTTCTCAATTATTTGTAAGGCCTCCTCAGGCAACCATTTTTTTCTTTTTGTATTTCTTTCTCTTGAGGATGGTCTTGATCACTGCCTCCTCTGCAATGTCATGAAGCTTCAGCCATAGTTCATCAGGTACTCTATCTATCAGATCTAATCCCTTGAATCTATTTGTCACTTCCACTGTATAAGGGATTCAGTTTAGGTCATACCTGAATGTTCTAGTGGTTTTCCCTACTTTCTTCCATTTAAGTCTTCATTTAAGTATGACATCATATTATATATTCAATATATCAGTTCAGTCCATCGCCCTTGTGTCCAACTCTGCAACCCATCAGCTGCAGCACATCAGACTTTCCTGTTCCTCCACCATCTCCTGGAGCTTGCTCAGACTCATGCCCATCATGTCAGTGATGCCTCCAACCGTCTCGTCCTCTGTTGTCCCCGTCTCCTCCTGCCTTCAATCTTTCCCAGCATCAGGTCTTTTCCAGTGAGTTGGCCCTTCACATCAGGTGGCCAAAGATGTGGAGTTTTAGCTTCAGCATCAGTCATTCCAGTGAATATTCAGGGTTGATTTCCCTTAGGATTGACTGATTTCACCTCCTTGCAGTCCAAGGGACTCTGAAGAGTCTTCTCCAACACCACAGTTCGAAAGCATCAGTTCTTTGGGACTTAGCCTTCTTTATGGTCCCGCTCTCACATCCCTCAATGACTGGAAAAACCATAGCTTTGGCTATATAGACCTTTATCTGTAAAGTAATGTCTCTGCTTTTTAATACACTGTCTGGGTTTGTCATCGCTTTTCTTCCAAGGAGCAAACACTTTTAATTTCATGGCTGCAATCACCATCCACAGTGATTTTGAAGCCCAACCAAATAAAGTCTGTCAATGTTTCCATTGTTTCCCGATCTATTCGCCATGAAATGATGGGACCACATGCCATGGTCTTATTTTTTTGAATGTCTAGTTTTAAGCCAGCTTTTTCACTCTCCTCTTTCACTTTCATTTGAGGCTCTTTAATTCCTCTTCACTTTCTACCATAAGGGTGGTGTCATCTGCATATCTGAGGCTACTGATGTTTCTCCCATCAATCTTGATTCCCGCTTGTGCTTCATCCAGCCTGGCATTTCACATGATGTACTCTTGCATCTAAGTTAAATAAGCAGGGTGACATATACAGCTTTGTTGTATTCTTTCCCAATTCTGAACCAGTCTGTTGTTCCATGTCCAGTTCTAACTGTTGCTTCTTGACCTGCATACAGATTTCTCAGGAGGCAGGTAAGATGGTCTGGTATTCCCATCTCTTTGAGAATTTTCCACAGTCTATTGTGATCCACGCAGTCAAAGACTTAGCAGAGTCAATGAATCAGAACAGTATGCATATTTTTCATATGAGTCTTTCATGAGTCTTTTTAAACATATTCTTATGTCATTATATTTAAACTGTAAATTTCAAATTTCACCTTGTAGCTCCTGAATTTTATTGTTAAATTTATTCATAAACATTTTCAGTTTTGTTGCTATTATAAATGCAGTGATTTTGCTATAAAACTAATTAATGCTAAATTTTTTTCCAGATCTTGATTTTGGGGTGTATATGATTTATCATCCATGAAAACACACTGTTTTATTTTCTTGTCTCTGGTGCTGTTAGAACTTTCAAAACAATGCCAACTAATAATTTTAAGAAAGTTTGCCTCTCAAGTTCTGGTGTTAATCAAATTTATTTTTATATTTTCCAAATTAGAAAAGATATTTGTTCTTGAGATTTGAAAATTGACAGTGTCAAATACATGAGTTTATTTTATTCTTGTTTTATTTAGTTTGGATAAGGGATGGCTGCTGATTTTTAAATGATGTTCTAGCATCTAGTGATGTGAGCTTAGTTTTCCTCTTTAGCTTTTTTATTTTTAATACATACCTTCAGTTCAGTTCAATTCATTTCAGTCACTCAGTCATGTCCAACTCTTTGTGACCCCATGAATCGCAGCACGCCAGGCTTCCCTGTCAGTTACCAACTCTCGGAGTTCTCATGTCCATTGAGTCGGCGATGCCTAATGCAGATTAATTCTCATATATTAAGGGCAAAATTTTGTAGTAACTTTTTGATTCATTGCTATGTTCTCTTAGCTTGTGTTTAAAATAACTTGTACAATAATAAGCTTATTCTATAATTTTCTTTGTATTATGTAAGCTTTTGATATTCAATTTATGAAAATTTCATGCTTATTGGGACATAATTTTATTTATCTTCTAGGACAATTTACATAATATTAGACTTAGTTCTTTAGAATGTAGGTACCTTTACATCTCACCTTATTGATATTTCAACTGTAGATCTTTAATTACCTTGATAATTGGTTCTGAGATAATTTTCTATCAAAATTTCCACTTCTTGTGGATAACTTTTAGTAAATTCCTTCTTTTGAATCATCCATGGCCTCTAGCTTTAAACATATCTTCAGTCCATTCTGTATTTCATTTTTACCTTCAGAATAGTTATTTGCCCTTGGAACAATTAATAAATGATAATCATGAAAATAGTCATTACTGTTTAATTCCTGGTGTTAGATGAATCACTGAAGAATGAGCCATAAAAAGATTTTCAATTTGGAAAAACTTTGAAATGCTAAAATGTAGTAATCTTTGTTTTTGTTGTCCTTGTCATCATTGATTTTATTTTTCTCTTAGAGTATGTTTCAAAGTCATGACTAAATGTTCAAAGAAAATATCTGATTTTTCGAATCACACTGTCTTGCTGTTAAGAGGATATGATTTCCTTTTCCTTGAAATAATTTTATACTTTACTTGCCTTCCAAGACTGCACAAATAGACCCTTTCAAATATATAACCTTAGGATCTTTCAGGAGAAAATAAAAAATGAAACATGCTATTATTACTAAGTGCTGTTATTTTATCATTGTCATCAATACAATCATCCTTCAAATATGAATAAAAGTTTTCTTGATCATAATAGATACTATTATTGCTTTTTAGTGATCTGTCTATTGTAGAATAGAGCTGATAATTATCACTCTGAAATAAAATGCCATTATTCACACATCATCTCCTTTGAAACCCTTTGGTATGACAGAACACAATAAAATCATAATTCAGTGCTGATATTAAAATCATGCCATTTCTGAGCTATACTGAAAAAATATGCTTTTTTCTTTTTTACTTTGTTACCCCCATAAAAATATTCTGTTTACTTAGTGATTTTATTGGTGCAATTTGCTAGTAAGTTTCTTAATACAGGAAGAGAATAGTTGTCCAAAAGATTTCCATATATACATATTTTTTAAACTTATTTACCATTTTATTATTTTTCAGGAATGCTACTATATTCAATTAAATATTAGAACACATTTAATAGTGTAAACTATCTTGCTTAACTAAAACAGCTCTCAAGAATTTCATCTAAATAAATCATATACCATATATATGAGCTTTTACAAGACATTTATTATGTTTGTTATTCAATTAGCACATATGTGTTGCTGGGAGAAATATCAATAACCTCATATATGCAGATGACACCACCCTTATGGCAGAAAGTGAAGAGGACTTAAAAAGCCTCTTGATGAAAGTGAAAGAGGAGAGTGAAAAAGTTGGCTTAAAGCTCAACATTCAGAAAATGAAGATCATGGCATCCGGTCCATCACTTCATGGGAAATAGATGGGGAAACAGTGGAAACAATGTCCGACTTTATTTTTTGGGCTCCAAAATCACTGCAGGTGGTGATTGCAGCCATGAAATTAAAAGAC
>SJYX01023335.1:488307-530710 GCA_006410675.1 Oreotragus oreotragus | reverse complement strand
TGCAGCCATGAAATTAAAAGACACTTACTCCTTGGAAGAAAAGTTATGATCAACCTAGATAGCATATTTAAAAGCAGAGACATTACTTTGCCAACTAATGTCCATCTAGTCAAGGCTATGGTTTTTCCAGTAGTCATATTGGATGTGAGAGTTGGACTGTGAAGAAGGCTAAGCACTGAAGAACTGATGCTTTTGAACTGTGGTGTTGGAGAAGACTCTTGAGAGTCCCTTGGACTGCAAGGAGATCCAAGCAGTCCATTCTGAAGGAGATCAACCCTGGGATTTCTTTGGAAGGAATGATGCTAAAGCTGAAACTCCAGTATTTTGGCCACCTCATGTGAAGAGTTGACTCGTTGGAAAAGACCCTGATGCTGAGAGGGATTGGGGGCAGGAGGAGAAGGGGATGACAGAGGATGAGATGGCTGGATGGCATCACGGACTCGATGGACATTGAGTCTGAGTGAACTCTGGGAGTTGGGGATGGAAAGGGAGGCCTGGCGTGCTGCGATTCATGGGGTCACAAAGAGTCGGACACACGACTGAGCGACTGAACTGAACTGAACTAACACAGATGTAAAATGAGGCAGTTAATTGTTTTTGTTTTTTTTTTTATAATTCTCAAATGATGTTGTCTATGACTTAGCTGGATTAGCATGTCAAATGCTGAAAATCAAATGAAGGAATTCTATTAAATTATAATGAAAAAATTCAAGCAGTGTAATTTAGGTGGTCTAAGCGAAATTTGGAAAAGAATGCTAACCAATGGGATGACATTCCAGTTGACCCAAAAGAATATCTGTGTGTTCGTATGCTAGATAGAGTAGAAAATAAAAGCTATGTGTATGTAAGAAAATAGAATTTCTAGGAGTAAAGGGGTCAGAAGGATATAGTACACCTGTTTTCTTATAGCAAATCAATAACAAAAATGAAAAGAACAGTTGTTTAATATTTAATCTATGGCTGACACTCTAAAATTTTTATAAGGATTATCTAAATTAAACCTCAAAATAATCACAGAGTTGTTGATATTGCCATGCTTATATAACTGTTGAGCAATCTGATACTTGGAGTATTGAGGAAATAGTGAATAAAGATGACCAAACTCAATCTTCCTTCTAACTGTAAAATTATTTTTACATAGTCAAACTCTTCCTATTTCAATCATAATCTTAGTACCTGACATTACTGATAGATAGTTTAGAATCTGACAGGCATTATGATATAGACTTTACATGCATTTTTATTCTGTCCTCATATCAAAGCTTTCATTAAGTATTATTATCCCCATTGTACACATATGTAAAGTAAGTTCCAAACAGAAATCTTACTTGCTCAGTTTCACCTAATAAATAATTAACAGGGTGACATCACAGCTTTTTGTTCTTTAACAGATTATTTTTGATATGAAAGGATTTGAGTGGCAGGTTGAAAGAGCATGAGATAATATGGATAAAAGGAAAGCGAGGAGGGAAGGAGAGGAAGTAAGCAAGGAAATGTCAGATTGGTTTATTTTTCTCTCTCAGTTCTTGTCTCTGCAACAAAAATTTGGAATGAAGGAGTAAAGGGTTTAAAACAACTGACATGTTACAGCTCAATTACAGCCGAAGCAGATAGATTAAAGAGACACTCCCAAGACATGGGAGCAGGACAACCCCAAAAAGCTGCCACGACAATTTCTCCTGTTTTCCCCTCTTTTATACTTCCCATCTGTTCCTTTAGTTTGTGCCCTGTGCAAAACAGGGTTTATCCCCACCACCAATCAAGGGAAGGAATGCAAATGGGCATATGCTCAAGGCCAATTGATAGTTGCAAGTTATATAACCACAGGCTCTATCGCTCATGTCTTTCCATAATTCAGTCTTTATAATCAAATGTATATATGTGTAGAATATTTATGAACCTGTCATGGGCTCCTAGCTGCCTAAACTTGCTTGAGGAAGCCGCTGTAGGGGTTAGTTTGTATCCACTGTGTTTCTAAGGCACAAAAGTGTAGGAGCTGGAAAAATCTCTGTGATTATTTTGTAGCATATCTGTGAGCACTCCTGGGTGTGTCTGGAACACAGGAGCACTGGAGCACCCAGGGCTTAGGGATCAGCTTGCATACTTTTCTATTAGGCCACCCCTTGTTGTTCATGCCTAACTTCCTACTTAACATTTAAAGGAATCCATAGAGATTTTGCACTGGAGAAGGAAATGGCAACCAACTCCAGTGTTCTTGCCTGGAGAATCCCAGGGAAGGCGGAGCCTGGTGGGCTGCCTTCTGTGGGGTCACACAGAGTCGGACACGACTGAAGCGACTTAGCATAGAGATTGTTGACTGGTTTGTACACTTAGAGCAACAAATGAGATAATGAAAATGTGAAAAATGTCTGCCAGAGTGGCAAAGGCAGGTGCATGAAAAGCAATGCTTTATGAAAGATAAGCAATGGAATCTTCCAGGGGAGTAATATTTGTGTACTGAAGTATTACTGACCTATGCCTAGGTCAGGATACTCTGGCACTCTGAGTCTTGTTGCTAACATTCTTAGCTTTCAACATATATGCCCAGGCCATGGTTCTATTATCCATCTAACTAAGTAGATGGATAATAGATGAAGAACCTGTGTGTGGGTGTGTGTGTCTTGTGCATGTGTTTAGGTCTCTAGCACTCTAAAGATAATTCCTTTGCTGTTCAAAAAATGGTCATTTTAATTCAAGGAAAGGCTTATCAGTCTTCTTAAGTAACATAAATTTTAGAAACCAAAAGATAAAAAGACCTTCAAGTAAAGAACATTCTTGAAAAAAAAAAAAAAAAGTGAATGTGAAAACTGAAGGGAAGGCAGACAATCCATAACTACAGGTAAATAGTAAGACTGCCTAAGTACTGATACAGAATTATTTAAGCTGGAAATAGAAAACAAAGGAAATGTTTCCATCAGTGCTAGAGTAACCCCTGAATAATTTATAGCTGCCTTTTCTTTAGGGAAGGAAGTAATTATTTTCCAACCTATCAGCATAGATTATCAGGTTTGTGCATTAGTATAAATTTGCTTCATTGTATTTATTAGTATGATTTGTGATTTTGTTGCTATTCAGGGACTTTGTTATGATTTAAATGGCTTATACAAGGTCATTCTTTGGAGACTTCAAAATTCTATTGAAAATATCTCTCCTAAGATCTTGAAGTGATTTCCTCACAATGATTTTTGGGCTTTAAACTACTATTATAATTCCATACTCATAAACCCAAAGATTAAACATTTATTTTTATCTTTATAGACATGTAAGAATTTTTCAGGAGAAAATGTAATAATAGTTATTGTTACTATAATACATAAGCCTTAAAAAAATTTTATTCTAAAGAGAGATTTTTGTTTCCATTAGGTCAGCTTTAAATAAAATCACAGGAATGTATTCACTCAGCAAGGATCATGGTTAAGTGAAGTGAAGTCGCTCAGTCATGTCCGACTCTTTGCAACCCCATGGACTGTAGCCTACCAGGCTTCTCCGTCCATGGGATTCTCCAGGCAAGAATACTGGAGTGGGTTACCATATCCTTCTCCTTACAGAATATTTAAAACCTTATTTTATAGTGTTCAATTTCTCTGAATGAATAACATTAAGGAATTATTTCATAAAGTCACATACTACTCTTTACTTTTATAATGTAGGCTATGTACCTTATTATATCCCCAAATGTATATTCTAATTTTACTGGCATCAGGTAACAAACTTTGGGGGCAATGCCTTCTTTATTTGATGAGTAAAAGTCATATAATTCATTGATCTTTGTATGTAATTCAGAAATATTTTCATCTAAAAGTGTATATGTATTTTATTGTTATTTCACGGGTTCATGGAATCCGTTAATTCTGATGGCTCAATGTTGAATTTAACTCTCAATTTAAAGTCTTTTGATCCCTAATGATTTCATAGCACCATCACCATCAATCAATTCTGTTTTCTCTCATTGTTACTCATGTTCAAGTTATTGTAAAATCACAGTGATTTGGCAAAGTAGGTAATATGAAACACTCTGTGATTGAAAGCCATAATGGTCTAATCACTAGTTTGTATGATATGATACTCTGTTATATTTCTTTAGCTTTTATCATTTTTAAATTTACAAAATGTAAATGAGCATATTATCTCACGCTCAGTCACTTGCCATTGCTCACTGAACCAAAATGTTGAATCTTATAATGTATCACACTGAAGACAATTTTTTAAAAAGTCACAAAATGTCCAGATTCAGTTACAATTTTGTTTAGTCACAAATTTTTCTTTTTTGGCCTTTGCTTCTTTCACTTCTTAATACAAAACAGATTTGATTTAAAATGAAATGTACATTTCAATCATATCCTGTACAAATAATCTTCTAATCAGGAAGAATTTAACTGGCTCAAACAACTCCTCCATAATCCTAAATCTAAGATTTTCCTCAATAGTTTCTAGACACAGAGATTACTATGATGTTCATGCCATAAAGAACATTAAGGTAGTGATTTACTACATGTTTTAGCTGGAAAATAATTCCATGCTGTAGTTACACTTTTTACCAAAAATACATTTGTTAGTAAAACAAATTAGAGGATAGTTACAGAGACATTATTTTACCAACAAAGGTCCGTCTAGTCAAGGCTATGGTTTTTCCTGTGGTCATGTATGGATGTGAGGGTTGGACTGTGAAGAAAGCGGAGTGCCAAAGACTTGATGCTTTTGAACTGTGATGTTGGAGAAGACTCTTGAGAGTCCCTTGGACTGCAAGGAGATCCAACCAGTCCATTCTAAAGGAGATCAGCCCTGGGATTTCTTTGGAAGGAATGATGCTGAAGCTGAAACTCCAGTACTTTGGCCAACTCATGCAAAGAGTTGACTCATTGGACAAGACTCTGATGCTGGGAGGGATTGGGGGCAGGAGGATAAGGGGATGACTGAGGATGAGATGGCTGGATCGCATCACGGACTCGATGGACGTGGGTCTGAGTGAACTCCGGGAGATGGTGATGGATAGGGAGGCCTGGCGTGCTGCGATTCATGGGGTCGCAAAGAGTCAGACACGACTGAGCAACTGAACTGAATTACTTTATTAATCCTTTTTATTGGGATTTTGAAGCTTTCAATTTTCTTAGATGCATCACAAAGCTTTGAGAATACAGAATGTAGAAGTTCCTCATTTTATGTGAGCAACTTAAAAAAAACACACACACAACTATGGAACATCTTTCTAATATATACTCTGTGAATGAAACAGAGTTGGAGGATTTGGGAAATGGTATTCCAGAGCAAGACCGTCTAAATATAAAAATTCACTTCATGTTTACATTTCTCAAAATATATTACCATTCTCCTTTCCCTTTCTCATATTCATTCTGTGGACAGAGCCATACATGCTAGACCAAGCTGGACTATTTACAAAAATGCAGCATGGTTCTAATAGCCTCAGAATTATGGTGCTCTTCTTATTCCCCACAGAGGCAAAGACTGATCCAGTGTTTTGAATATTTCTATTTGGAGTGAGAGATCTACACATAGAACCTGAAATCTTAGGATCTCCCTCTTTATAACACTTTAAATTACAATGAGATGTAAGCAGAGGTGATTTTTTAGGCTGTGCAATTGTAGTTCACATTTGGAATACTGGTATATGATTATTGCTGAGCCATACCCAACAAACCTAGTTAGTGCCATTTCATTAATTACAGCAATCTTCAGCCTGATTAAGATTAGTTCAGCAGATCTGACATATCTAATACAATGTGTCAGAACTACAGTCAGACAAAATAAGAAAACATGATGTTTGCAGATAATAGCATGGATCTAAAATTTAAATGTTATATTTGAGGTTGTGTTCATGGTGATTCACTTGTTTAGTAGGCTTACTTTTTTCTTATTTGTTTTCATGGTGTGGAATGCATAACCAAATGCAAAGATTTCATTTGTCCTGGGAAAGTCCCTATTCAGGATAAATCCTCACCATTCTGTAGAGACAGGAGGAGACAGACCTTTCCAATAATCTATAGCTTCCATCTGGTGGCATTTTACCTGGACCCAGCAAAGCTACCAAGGACAAGGAATAATCAAATGTGAAATTTAAGAAAGGATCAGAAAGGAAAGTGAAAAAAAAAGTTGAATTGTTGCATAATCTTGATGGATGCTGGTAATAAGCTCTGTGCATCTCGCTATGGTCTAACCCTCCTCGTGTATACTTCACACTGTCTTACCCAGCCTTCTCAGGGGTAATATTCTGGAAATTATCTCCTTTAATTTTTTTTTAATAATCATCCAATCTATTTTATCATGCAAAGATAAGTAAATTACATTTTGTTAAAAATAAAGCCTTCTCAACTCATAGTCCTCAACTGATACAACCTTGTTTTTCATTTTCTCTTTACAACAAATCTAGTTTAAAAAAAAATCTATATTATCTGTCTCTAATTCTTCTCAATTCTCTCTCTCTCTCTCTTTTTTTTTTACATACTTCAATTTGCCTTAACTACCATCACCTACTAAATCTTCTCTTCTTGAACCATCAGTGATCTCACTGATGCTTTAATTATGATTCAAGAACTGATTGGCTCTCCTCTTGACTTGATCTGACTTCATGAACTGCCACAGGAGATCAAGAAGAAGAAGCTCAAAGGGCTGCAAAGCATAGATTCTATTTAAGAAAGAGTCCTTGAAGAAGTCAAAATACAATAAGGAAGAAGAAAACAAGACAGAAACATTAGAAAAAATTGAAGCCCCTGGCTTACAGCTACAGCACTCACAGCTATAGCAAGCACTAAACACTGCCTGGCTACCAGCCAGAATAACATAAAATCTCACATTAAAGGACTATATGTCTCCTATTACTGGACACATCACACATAGCTTTCAACAAAATATATTTTAACAAGTGCTAAATGTCAAAGTCAAAAAAAGTCTGATTAAATTACAGCAAAAAAAAAAGCATCACATGTAGACTCATATATGACATAGATTTTGGAATTATCAAACAGGAAATATATGCTGAGGCAAAATCCACTGTTAATTTATTGGATCCTGGAGTCCTAATGATATGGTAGTGAAATGCAAGGGAGGAGAATGATTCTGTAGTCCTATGCTTGGGTCTCAGTCTTCTTTAAAGGCTCTATGTGTCTGGTTTGTGAACTTTATAAGGTCACATAAGCATTGCTATCTTTTAGGTAAGCCAGGAAGGATGGAGGGGGATAAATATCCTTTTCCCACGTGGCAGGAAGCCCTGCTAAAGGCTTTTCTCCTTGAGAGTGGACTTTTGTTGTGGAGAAAGCTCTGGGGCTCTTTCACAATGAATACCTTTCTCCTCCCTCTGCCAAAGCTACCGGGAGCCTTGCTTGGCTCTTGTGAGAATCTGGCAGGGTCTCTGGAGGTAAAACTCATCAAATTTGTGTGAAGGCGGGGGCTATAAAATGTGACCAGAGGAATTGCTCACGGTCACCCTAGATTCCACTCAGTCTCCAGCCATTCATCAAAATACTGCCTAAGTGTCCCCATCAGTGTGTGACTCCAGCAGCTTCTGCTCTCTCTAGGTCAGCAGGTCTTGGCTGTGACTCTGTGATTCACCTGTGTCCCCAGATTCAGAGGTACTGCCTTGCCCTGTCACCTCAATTCTCAGATGAATCCAAGAAAACACATTGATTTCTTAGTATGATCAGCTTTTCCTTGTAGTCAGGACAGGAGTGATGCCTTCCAACCTCTTTACATTTTGGAGCTGAAACCAGAAGTCCTGTATCAACAATTTATTCAGTAGATCCACTTAAAATTATAAATAACTTTTAAAACTCTGCTGTCCAAATATTAAGCAACATCTCTCTTCAACATGCTCTTCTCCTAAGTCTTTCCCACGTTATTCAGTGGCATCTTCATCCCTATGTACGCTCAGACTCTGAGTCCTGTAAATATTTTTTATTCCTGTGAGAAGACCTTGCTGATTTTATCCTTCTATTATTACCTCTACCACACCACCTTGGTCCAAGCATTTGTCATGATAACATGGCTTATCGTTAAGAACCTCATACCTGGCTTCCCTATTATTCTCAACCTTCTCACACCACTGTCAAAACGTTAGCAAGAGTAGATCTTTTTCAGGCAGGAGTACAGTCTTTTCACCCAAATTTTCACCATTCTAATATTTATTCTTTCACTATGGGTAAAATACTCAAGTCCAGTATTAGGTAAATCTCTATCCACTTTCTCTACCTCTTCTATTTTTACACTGAGTTCCATCTTGGTAAATGATTTCTGTACTATTCTTGGAATATGCCTTGCACATTCCTCCTGGTCCTTTCCATGTATTCTCTCTGTCCTCTGTTACCTGGGATGCTTATATTACTGGCTTCCCCTCTGGGTCCAAATTATACCTTCTTCTCCATAAGGCATTCCTTGACCACTGTATTTAAAACTGTCTACTCTCAGGTTTATCTTCCCTCCATAGCACCAATCACAGTCTTTAACAGTATGTATTTATTTCTATACTGTATGTCTCCCCACAGTAGAATATAGGATGGCTGAAAACAGGTGTATTTAACTGTTTTGCAAACTGATGCATCACCAATACATTGAACACTGACTAAGATAATGTAGGTACTTAATATATATTTAATAAATAAATGACTAAACTTTAACCCACTCAAGAATATTCTAGCTATCTTCTATCTGTACTAGAATAACAAAAGCATACAAACCTAGTGATGGTTATAGATATTTTTATATTTAAAACTTATAGATATTTCCTGTTGTGAAATTTAGTGTCAAATTTTGACCTTCTTACCAGTTATGAGAGGAGAGAAAATGGGATAATAATTAATAAAACCTAAATGAGATATAAGTGTCATTTATTATTTTTCTCTAATTTCTTTCTTCTCTCATATAGATATTTAACACCATTTTGGCAAGTGGTGCCACTTGATGTAAGTAGCTATTATTTTCATGTCCTCAACAAATTCTGTCATAACCTGGGTAAATACATTTGTTAAAAGATACTTTCTTCCTGGTAAATGTACAATTATTCTGCTTTAAATGTGAACTCAAAATAATTAATGCTTGCCTTTCAGTCATAATTTTTCCTCTATTTAATTATTTCTTCAAATCACTTAGGCAGCTTTTCACATCCATAGAGTTTATACTTAGGCATTTCATCATGCATTTATCTTAAATCTCAGACTACTTAGTAATTCAAACTTTTCTGACTAAGGACCTGCATTTCTCATATATAATCACTTCTAAATTAAATTTATAATCAATTAATCATTTCTCTAATAGTAATGATCTTCATTATAGTGTTTCTTTTCCTAATTTTCATAATCATGTTTTAAGTAGCAGAAAATGTCACAGCTTTTTAGAAGTTTGGGAGTGACACAGGCCACATTTCTGTTCCTTTCAGCTAGTAGAAGGCATTTTATATTTTTCATCTATCCCTGTAGTTCTGCCTGTTGAAACATGAGGCAGTGCTTCCTTTTCATCTAAGTAAAGAAGGCATAAAACAAATGAAGTGCAAAAAATATGGAGTAGTGAAGGAAATTCAGGCTATTGTTCAAGGTTGACTTGGGTAAAAAGCCCACCTGTGCAATAATTAGTCATAGAGTTGGAACAATTCCACTAACCTCTCTGAACACCATTTCTATGTTTCTCTAGAACCTTCAAAAGTGCTGCACCAGTTACTGCTTTACCCCCATGCTTATGTAGAAACACTTCCAGAAAATTTCACCATTCCCATTTGTAAAGGAATTATTTTTATTCACAGATAAGGTTTTGTATAGAAAAAGAGACTAATGATCTTCTGACTACTGCCAAAAATCTGGTATCTTCTTTTTGTAATAATTAATTAAGATTTCTATTTGTAGTTGAAAGGACGGATAATGCAAGGTAAAGATATACATGTTTTGAAAAGAAAACTGCAATAAAACTCCACTTAATTTATTGATATATTTATGTATTTGTGTGTGAATATATATCACATATATATATGTGTGTGTGTATATATAATATACACACACACACATATGTATATTTATATATGGATTCTCAGGCAGCATTAGTGGTAAAGAACCTATTTGCCAGTGCAGGAGACATAACAGATGTGGGTTCAATCCCTGAATCAGGAAGATCCCCTGGATGAAGGCATGGCAACCCACTCCAGTATTCTTGCCTAGAGAATCCCCATAGACAGAGGAGCCTGGGGGACTACAGTCCGTAGGGTTGCAAAGATTTGGACATGACTGAAGCAACTTAGCATGCATTTGTGTGTATACACACACACACACACACACACACACACACACATACTTTTCTGGCATAAATAATAATTTTTCTTTTGATTCAATTTTGATACTGATGATTTCATGTAAAAACTTTAAAAGGTTTCAAACTACGTATGGGAAATTGAAAGTAAATAATTCAACAGAAATTTTATTTTACACTTATATTTTAACAGAAAAAAGAAAAACTATGTTGTATAAGAGTTTTCACAGTTTCTGATCCAAATAAAACCCTAAACTATACAACAATTTTCCTGTCTGCATTATCACTACTTTATGCATTTCCCCAGCAACTGAAAAAATACTCAAAATGGACTCTTTTAAATATATTAAAATAACATGTTATATATTTAACTTTCTAGACAGAACCTAAAATAATATATTTTTGATTGATCATGTACTTCAGAGGTATATTTCATGTATACTTCAGAGGTATATAGAAGAGGGGATGAGCAAATATCTGAATAATTTAACAAAGGCACTTATTTCCTTTAAATGTTTATTGTATTTGGTTTATAAGCAGAAATGAGTCCATGAATTCAGTTTTCAGATACATTTTGATCTGATTGACCAAATCGAATAAATATTATAAAATTACTTAAATGTATATATAATGTAGCATATGAAGGATTTGACAGAATAATATATTGTGTAGAAACAGGTGAAGGGTAAGACTTAGTATCAGGGAAATTTTTTTTAAAAAGGAGCTTATTTTGTTAATTTTTGTTTTTGGTATGGCTATCTTTCTAAGAAATACTACTTAATATTGCCTACAAACATTTAAATGAATTTAGGAAACAATACAAATTATATTTCCAGGTTAAAAAAAGTTAGTAGAAAATTATTGAAAATTAAATATAATTTTAATACATATTTATTGATATATAACTATATCCATTTTAATTGGGAATAACTGATGAAAGTAGGTACAAATGCTTTTTTACAGATGCCTTTGACTTCATTTAGTCTTTTAGGAATCTGCATTTGTTTTATCTCATTCATCACCACACATTTAAGATATTTTCTGTCTTATGAATTATTTTATAATTATATATTTAATTATATTTAAATTATAGATAATTTAAGAAGAAAAAATTTAAGAATGAAGGATAAATACTCACAATTTTTCCTGGAAAAATAGCAGTTGTTAACAAAGTTAAATAGTTTTTCAGACATTTAGTGTTTCTCTGTCTCTTTTTCTGCTGCTGCTGCTAAGTCACTTCAGTCGTGTCCGACTCTATGTGACTCCATAGACGGCAGCCCACCGGGCTCCCCCATCCCTAGGATNGCCACCTGATGCAAAGAGCTGACTCATAGGAAAAGACTCTGATGCTGGGAAAGATTGAGGGCGGGAGGAGAAGAGGATGACAGAGGATGATATAGTTGGATGGCATCATCGATTCAATGGACATGAGTTTGAGCAAAATCCCAGAGATAGTGGAGGATGGGGAGCCTGGAGTCTGTCTCTTATACACATCTACGGCAGCCTACCAGGCTCCCCCATCCCTGGGATTCTCCAGGCAAGAATACTGGAGTGGGTTGCCATTTCCTTCTCCAATACATGAAAGAGAAAAGTGAAAGTGAAGTCGCTCAGTCTGTCCGACTGTTAGTGACCCCATGGACTGCAGCCCACCGGGCTACTCCGTCCATTGGATTTTCCAGGCAAGAGTACTGGGGTGGGGTGCCATTGCCTTCTGCTGGGATTCCCTCGTGGCTCAGACAGGAGTCAGCCTCCAATGCTGGAGACCCAGGTTCGATCCTTGGATTGGGAAGATCTCCTGAAGAAGGAAATGGCAACCCACTCCACTATTCTTGCCTGGAAAATCCCATGGATGGAGGAGCCTGGCAGGCTACATATCACGGGGTCACAAAGAGCAGGACATGACAAAGAGACTTCACTTTCACTTTTTCACTGATGCTGAAGCTCCAATACTTTGGCCACCAGATGTGAAGAACTGACTCATTAGAAAAGCTTCTGATGCTGGGAAGGTTTTCAGGCAGGAGAAAAAGGAGAAGACAGAGGATGAGATGGTTGGATGGCATCATCAATTCAATGAACATCATTCAACTTGATGAATTTGAGCAAACTCTGGGAGTTGGTCATAGACAGGGAAGCCTGGTGTGCTACAGTCCATGGGGTCACAAAGAGTCGAACATGACTGAGCGACTGAACTGGACTGAAGAATACATAGTAGCACTATTTTGCCAAGTTAATGGTCCAGTTGTAAGTTATGGTAAAATAAAATTTAATTAAATTTAAACTAATTTAGGTGAGTCCATTCATCGCAGTTGTATGGTTTTCTCTGGGCTCATTCAGCTGATTTGGTGCAGGTGAGGAGTAGGTAGCACTACTTGAATTGGATGTTGCTGAGGGAACTCAGGGGAGGGAGAGTGGGAAAAGGACATCCTAAACAGCCACAGGGAGAAGTGAGCACATTAGTGTCATATTATTTAGTGAAAGTATTGCACACACATAGGCTCAGTGATGTCAAAATATTATTGGAATGGAAATGTTAGAATACACTGGAACACAGAACCTGAGAATCAGAAAGAGTGAAGTTATGAAAGGATATTTCAGTGCAGTCTTTCATCTTAACAAGGTATGGCCATCAGTTGCATGGCTCAGGTGGGACTGAGAGAAGTATAATAGGAACTAAAGTCATCAAGAACCTAAGAAGTGTCAGAAGTGGATGTTGAAATCACAATAAATTATGCCGGAGTGGGTGGTAGAGAGTTTCTGAAGTCATTGGTGAGTAAGGGAGAATGATTAAGGGACCATATTTGAAGTAAATGGGAGTGATCTAGGATTTTGAAGTCAGTTGACTTGCACTTCAAGGGAGCAGGAGGGTATTTTGTTTTTTGTTTCCAAGAAGAAAAAAGGCACTGTTTCCTGACAACCTCTAGACAGCAAGCATTTATTGTTTGTTGTTGGTTGAATGCTTCCATGAACTAAACATTCTAAATGAAATGCATCTCTCTGGGTCCATTTAGAACTTTTACACTGTCTCCTTGTTGATTACATTGTCTTTAGGGTCATAATTCTTTTAACTGTGTCATACAAAGAAGTACTTTCCTTGTGCCCCCAAATAGCTCCTGAAAAGTAGCTAAGAGCTCCCTGTTCTTTATAAAATTCAAACTAAAATTCAAAATAAAGCAGAGATGGCATAGTCTACCTGAATGTCTTCCTGTTGTTTGTAAAATGTGGCTTTGCTTTTGACCTGCTTCACAAGAATGAGTAAGCCATTGCAAATGCAAAATATTCAAATAGGGAGAAATAATTTTTCCTCTGGGCTGAAGCTACATTACTTGTTTAAGTAGTTGGGACACAAACAATCTCCTTAAAGAAGCTTTTTAAGTTAAAAGTCACAGGACAACAGTTGGGTCATGTAATATCCACTGATAGTCTGATGCTAGGAAAGATGGGAGGCAAAAGGAGAAGGGGGTGGCAGAGGAGGAGATCTTGGTTGAATGGCGTCAGCGATTCAGTGGACAGACTCCACTTTCTCAGACTCGAGGAGATAGTGAAGGACAGGAAAACTTGGCATGCTGCAGTCCATGGGGCCACAAAGAGTCAGACACAACTTAGTGACTGAACGACACCAACATCTGATATTCTTGGAAGAAGCTAGTGTGTCAAAGCACAGACTGATTAATATTGTGCCTTGACAAGGAGAAAAATGGACAGGTTAGTTGTCAAAGTTAGTATCTGCTAAGAACTTGAGAACAAAACATTAAGAAATCATCAGATTTATCATCAGTTAGTCAAGGCTATGGTTTTACCAGTGGTCATGTATGGATGTGAGAGTTGGACTGTGAAGAAGACTGAGCACCGAAGAATTGATGCTTTTNCGGAGAGATGATGTGGGGTGGGAGGTGGGAGGGGGGGTTCATGTTTGGGAGTTCGTGTACACCCGTGGCAGATTCATGTCAATGTATGCCAAAACCAACAAAAAAAAAAGAAAAGATTTGTTCATCTGGCCAGGGAAAAATACATTGAAGGAGGCCATGTAGGCAAGAATAGGGAAGCAAATGCATTAGACCAAGTGAGGCAACATCTTACTTTAGACTGGTTTGTGACCCTTGACATCGCTTTTTTGTCTGTATCTGATGATACTAAAGGGCTTCTGTGGTGGCTCAGTGCCAATGCAGGAGACATGAGATGTGGGTTTGATCCCTGGGTCAGGAAGATCCCCTGGAGGAGGGCATGGCAACCCACCCCTGTATTCTTGCCTGGAGAATCCCATGGACAGAGAAGCCTGGTGGGCTACAGTACATGGGATCAAAAATAGTTGGCAACTACTGAAGTGACTTAGACACGCACACACGACGGTACTAGAGCAATTCTGGAAACACTGATGATTTGTCTTTATTGATCAGCTACCACTTTCTTTATGGACAGAATCTTCAAGTGATGTTGGCAAAATTCACAATACATCTTATATAAAAATTCAAATATACTACTCAAAACCTCTTTTCAGAAGTAATCAATACCCTGTAAGTTAAGAAACCCTTCAATGTATAATACCCATAATAGAAGATTACAAGATTTAAGGTCTCATTAGCCTTTGTACCAGTCCCTGTGACAGTCTCATTTTACCTGTGAGAAAACCTAAGGGCCAACAGTGGAGGCTCTCCCAGCAGGAAACAACACTATTATCCCTTGATACCCTGTTGTTCTTAAACTTCATATGTTCCTAACATTCATTCCCACTGGAAGTAAATACTTTTACTGTAATTGATTTATACAGTGCATTCTTTAGTATTCTAGTTGATAAAACTAGCCAATATCTTTTGCTTTCACTCAGATAGAGAAATAATCTACTGGGCACAATGCTTCGGGGATTTATTTAAAGTCATTTTTATTTCTCACAAATCCTGAGAACCTATCTGTATGACATGAAGTTTTCTAGTGGTTCTGCTTTGAAGCCATACATCGATAACTGTGCTTGCTTCTTTGCTTTCATTCTCAAGCCCCATTACAGGAAGGCAGAATCTACTTTCTAAAGCTTTTAGCCTTAAAGGAACCAAGAATAAATTGCAGTTTGCCTAAAACCAAGTTTGAGATTTAGGTCACTTCTGATACTAGAATAAGGCCTACTCTGAAATCCAGATAGACTTCATGATGTCCAGCGTTTGCCCAAACCCCAAGCTAAGTGCCAATGCAAGGTTTTCTAGGGCCATTTAGTTATTGCCAAAATTGGATTATAATATATTCTCGTATAGCTACACCTATATACATTCCTTCCAGGATTTAATGAAGACTTTGATACACCCAACTGCATTAGGACATCCCAATTATCAGATTCTTTTTTTCTCTTTTGTGTATGAAAAAGAAGGGAAGACCCTTGGTGCAGTCACCTAAAAACACGAGAACCACCATGGACCCATAGGTTATTATAGTCAGTTATTGGACCCTGTAGCATGGAGATATCCCTTCTTGCCTTGGAGACATCGCTGCCACTGCCCTTTTGGTTAAGGTCACCAAGAAAATCATGAAGGATCCCCTTTAGCCATTTTTGTATCTCATGCAATAGAAACTCTCCTGAATCCTAATCACATTCAACATTTCTCTGCCAGCCACCTCACCTCCTATGAAATCCTTTTGTCAGCTGCTCCACGGATAACTTTTAAGCTGTAAAACTTTAAACCCATCTTCTCTTCTCCCCTTCATCACTGGAAAGTCCCTCTTGGCTGTTTAATGCGATGGACTACCTCTTGACTCCTTGTATTCATCTAGAGAAAATTCTGTTTGGTAACATAACTTTCTCTTGTTTAAGTTAATCAGTCTGTTGTACTTTTTATGGCCTCCCTTGCAAACCCATGGTGGTGGTGATTGTCTCTCAGTCGTGTCCAACTCTTTGCGACCCCGTGGGCTGCAAGCCCGCCAGGCTGCTCTGTCCATGGGGATTCACCAGGCAAGAATACTGGAGTGGGTTGTCAGCCCTCCTCCAGAGGATCTTCCCAACCCAGGGCTCAAATCTTTTAATATACATTCCATATAGCAATTTATAACCCCACCAAACATGATATTATCTCTCCCAAATTTGAATCTTGAAACAATCTACATTTGGTATCTATGATAATAACAGTTATTTAAAATAAGCTGTGTTCAGTTCAGTTCAGTTGCTCAGTCGTATCCGACTCTTTGTGACCCCCTGAATTGCAGCAGGCCAGGCCTCCCTGTCCATCCCCAACTCCCGGAGTTCACTCAGACTCACGTTCATCGAGTCTGTGATGCCATCCAGCCATCTCATCCTCTGTCATCCCCTTCTCCTCCTGCCCCCAATCCTTCCCAGCATCAGAGTCTTTTCCAATGAGTCAGCTCTTCGCATGAGGTGGCCAAAGTACTGGAGTTTCAGCTTTAGCATCATTCCTTCCAAAGAAATCCCAGGGCTGTCCTTGCAGTCCAAGGGACTCTCAAGAGTCTTCTCCAATACCACAGTTCAAAAGTATCAATTCTTCAGTGCTCATCCTTCTTCACAGTCCAACTTTCACATCCATACATGACCACAGGAAAAACCATAGCCTTGACTAGATGGACCTTAGTCGGCAAAGTAATGTCTCTGCTTTTGAATATGCTATCTAGGTTGATCATAACTTTTCTTCCAAGGAGTAAGCGTCTTTTAATTTCATGGCTGCAGTCACCATCTGCAGTGATTTTGGAGCCCCCCAGAATAAAGTCTGACACTGTTTCCACTGTTTCCCCATCTATTTCCCATGAAGTGATGGGACCGGATGCCATGATCTTAGTCTTCTGAATGTTGAGCTTAAAGCCAACTTTTTCACTCTCCTCTTTCACTTTCATCAAGAGGCTTTTTAGTTCCTCTTCACTTTCTGCCATAAGGGTGGTGTCATCTGCATATCTGAGGTTATTGATATTTCTCCCGGCAATCTTGATTCCAGCTTGTGTTTCTTCCAGTCCAGCGTTTCTCATGATGTACTCTGCATGTAAGTTAAATAAGCAGGGTAACTGATCTACAATTTAAAGATATTTCATTTTCTATAAATGTCATAAATAAAACAATATATTAAATACATTAATTAGAAAGTTTTACTTCTTACTAATAGTAATTTTCAATCATTTTCATATATCTAATGACATCAAGTTGTTACTTTCAACTATGAATTACATAGTTCATTAAGTATTATATACTTACTGAAAAATGTACTCTATTGGAGACTACTAAAATTAGATACCTTTTCTTTCCTGAACGAGCTTAAAGCCTAGTTATTGGGTTAGACAGAATAACCACGGGAGCCACCATTTTCTTTGTATAGTGTTGAAGCACTTTGCCTTTGTCCTTAACCTATTTCTCCAAATTGTGAAATACAGAGAAAGAATCAATCAAAAACCAAATCCCACTCAAGGGCCCAACCAACTTGAAGACAGACATTTTGTCTTCCTAGAAGTGAAAAGACAGCTGTACCACTGTTGGGTTAGCCAGTCTCACAGATAAATGGAACTAATTTCTGAAACAAGACCAGAGAACCACATATTTTATAGTAATTCTATATTCATACAAATGAAGTTATTTAATTAGTTTGCCAAAAATAGCTCAAGATAATTTATCAAAATAATTCAATATACCATATGGCCAAACTAAAATGCTAATTTGCATATGCCAGAAAAAACAATCAATTATATATATAATTGATGAAGAATTTATATCATTAAATCTTAGAGGATGTTTTTAAAAAATAGTTTGGTTCTGTGTTTTTTAAAACAATTTTCAACTGAGACATTTATATTGTCTTCTTAAATAATCAACCCAGATTGTATGCTGAAATTAATGTTGAAAGAGGAGGAGATAACTTAATGATTTATAGAAGGAATTAGAAAAATGTTATAGCTAAATAGCTTTTGTTTGGAATATGCTGACATGTGTAATTAAGATCTCACCCATTATATTCCATTAATTTAGTATCTTGGATATAATTTCACTTATAATTTAACAGTATTTAATTATTACTTGTACATAAGACTTTACACTTGTTTATTTTTACGCAATTAATATGAAGTGAACTGGTGTTAGTGGTGATTTTTAAAAATCTGTGTTTATAGGTAAAATAAAAGCTTGCTGCTCTCCCAAATTATGCTGCAGGCATAATCTTCAACAACAAAACCTCAGTGACTGCAAAAATTTATTTTTCTGTTAAACATATTCTTAGAAACCTGCCATAAAATGTGAGCTATAGCAAAATTACTTTGGGAAATCATGGATGTAAGCTTATCTACTTGTTAAACAAGACAGATGAAAAAGGCCAACTCAAGGAATCGTTGTGTAAAATCTTAAGATTCTCCAAGCAGGTTAAAAATACCCACACACACATACATTACAGAATTTATGACTCAGACTTTAATATGAAAATTTTTATGATTGTGTACAAATACATGGACACACGACATTTCTATGCTTAAGAATATTGGAAGCACCATTAAATGTATATCCTACTACACTTAACAAATGGTAATTTAGATGTTTATTTCATCATTCTTCAAATTTCTGCAATGATTTTCTTTTCAAAGTATGTCCAGTAAAATTAAATAACCAGAGGAAGAATTTTTAGTAATTTGATAGATGTGTATCATCTTATCAAAAAAGTGACAGACACCCATTGTTTTTTATAATATAAAATGGCATGTCTCATAAGATATTGTCACTTATTTTGTGACTTGTCAAAATATTTGTGCTTTCCAATATGTATAATTTAATAACATCTCTCCAGAAAGTCATTATAATCTAGCATACTGTGTGCGTGTGCTCAGCTGTTGAGTCCTGTCTGACTCTCTGTAGCCCTGTGGATGTAGCCAGCTAGGCTTTTCTGTCAATGAAATTTTCCAGGCAAGAATACTGGAGTGGGTTGCCATGTCCTACCCCAGGGGATTGTTCTGACCCGGAGACTTCTCAAAAAGTCTCTTGAGTCTCTTTCTTTGGCAGGCAGATTCTTTATAGCTCTGCCACCTGCAAAACCCCCCTAGTAAATGATTGTGCACTAAAATAATAAAGGAACACTTTCAAAAATGTTTTAACTGAGTAATACAGTGTTGAGAGAGGCCTATGACATTTCACAGCTGTGAACTCTTAAGGGGCTGTATGTAAAGATGCCAAACCCCTTACTCTTTCCTTTTGAAATCATATGCTAGAGGTGATTTTTCTCTTTTAACATAATCCCTAGATAGAGATAAGTTGATATTGATACAAAAAGGGACACATTTTATAACTGTTCAGGGCTTATCTGAGTTCTGTAAATCCTAGTGCTTCACCTAATGTTAAATCTTAGATGCAGCATGTTTTATTGGCCACAGGATGGTTTAAAGAACACTCGTGAAATGATTCTTTAGTGTGTAGCCTGGAAAAATTACAGAACACAATAGTTGATCATAAAATACTGCTTTTGATACTTTTAACATCCACGAGTACAGAGAGGTGATTGCATTTTGAAGAAGAGTGAGGTTTTGTAATTGCAGTTGTTCTTCAGACCTAACATTCAGGTCACTATTTCTTGTCGTCTCCTAAATGTAAATATATTGTTGGTAAAATGTAAAGCCAAGTTGTAGAATTTAAAGTCACATTAACAGAGGGTTGAAAATTTCAAGACAAATATAAACAAGTTTTTTCTGTTAATTGAATTTAAAGACTTTTTAGTGGAATGAAAATCAATTAAAATATCAGAATTCTTTGTTGTTTATAAAAATAACTAATAGAAGTAAACTGTTTGGGCCTTTGGAGAGACTGTTTTCTGGGCATTGAGTCTACATGTGGTTAAAAAAAAAGTTTTTTTTAGAAATAGAGTTTTTACTTTGGGGACACATCTAGAAATATTGAGCAAAAAAAAAAAAAAGATAATAATAACTCAACAGTAAAGACTCTGCCTGCAATGCAGGAGATGCATGCCTGATCCCTGGGTCAGGAAGTTCTCCTGGAGGAGGAAATGGCTATCCACTCCAGTAATCTTGTACTCACTTTATCCTTGAGTCTGAATTCTTACATTATTTACACAGTTATTGTCAGTGAAACGAATTGGTGAATTATTATTAACCTTGTAGTTCAGTGGTAGAGGATTTACCTACAAAGCAGGAGACCTGGGTTCTATCCCTGGGTGAGAAAGAACCCATGGAGAAGGGAATAGCTACCTACTCCAGTATTCATGCCTGGAGAACTCCATGGACAGAAGAGCCTGGTGGGCTGCAGTCCATAGAGTCGCAAAGTCAGATGTGACTAAGCAAACAGACTATTATTGTATTAAGAGTAACAATTTCTAAAAGAACATCAGTTCAGTTCAGCTAGACAGTCATGTCCAACTCTCTGTGACCCATAGATTGCAGGATAGCAGGCTTCCCTGTCCATCACCAATTCCAAGAGCTTGCTCAAACTCATGTCCATTGAGTTGGTGATGCCATCTCATCCATCTCAGCCATCTCATCCTCTGTCGTCTCCTTCTCCTCCTGCCTTCAATCTTTCCCAGCATCAGGGTCTTTTCTAAGGAGTCACTTCTACACATCAGGTGGCCAAAGATTTGGAGCTTTAGCTCCAGCATCAGTCCTTCTAAAGAATATTTAGGACTGATATTTTTAGGATTGACTGGTTTGATCTCCTGGCAGTCCAAGGAACTTAAGAGTCTTCTCCAACACCACGATTCAAAAGCATCAATTCTTCAGCGCTCAGCCTTATTTATGGTCCAACTCTCACATCAGTACAGGACCACTGGAAAAACCATAGCTTTGACTAGATGGACCTTTGTCGGCAAAGTAATGTCTTTGCTTTTTAATACACTGTCTAGGTTTGTCATAGCTTTTCTTCCAAGGAGCAAAAGAACATAAGTATGCTACTTATCCATTGGCTTATCTTTATAGTTACCAAGATTGTTCTTTGGGAATTTATTCTATTTTGTTTTGAGGACTAAAACCAACATTAAAATATGCAATGAAATTAGAAAACAGTAGCTTAGTACTTTTACTTTAAAATATTTGTACTATTTTACTTTTGACTATAAATTAGTAGCTCCTGTTACAGTTTACATTTTCCCTGAAGTTTTTTGAAATACAACTTAAATTGTGGTAATTTTGTTTTTCCTTCTATGCTTATCCCAAGTTCTACTCATATTCAATTTTGTTGCTGTTGTTTTAAATTCCTATAGAAATATCTCATCATGTATATATATGTATATATATGCATATATATTCAGTTTATACACATATGCATATATATTCATTGATGTTTTATTCATTACATACTGTGAATCTATAACATGAATGAGATTGGGCTAATTTGAATATTTATATTGGTCTAATGTCAATAATGGCAACCCATTCCAGTGTTCTAACCTGGAGAATCCCAGGGACGGGGAAGCCTGGTGGACTGCCGTCTATAGGGTCGCATAGAGTTGGACACGACTGAAGCGACTTAGCAGCAGCAGCAGCAATGTCAATACAGGGTTGGATAGGGAGTTTTCCCCCAGGATATTCATTTAGTATGAAACAATTACTAATTATTTGTTCAGCCCTTATGAACTGTTTTGATGACTAAATACATAGTAGTGAACATGACATAATGTCACTAACCTCATAACATGTGTATGTGTAAAGTGTAGAAATGAACTAACAGCAGAGTAAAAAGATAGTGAAGATGGCTAAAGTAGTTCATTTAAAGTGATCAGAAAAGGCATTTGATCAGAGATCTGAAATAATAGATAATAAATACATCTAACTTGTAAGATGGTAAACTAAGTTTGATCTTCTAGATAGCATATGTAGCATGCACAAAGGCCTGATTGTATTTTGGAAAGCAACAGTACAAATAATATTTAAAGAATGTATTAACAACATATATTAAATGGTGCACAGCTATGAATCTTTTTAACCTTGTGAAAAATCAAGGTTCTCAATCCTTTTATGTAAAGCTATGCTTCTTAATCATTTCTTAAATCAAAGATTCTCTTAAAAATTCTATTTTTCCATGACCTCTGTTCTGTATCATGTTCCTGTGTTCATTTATGTGTTATTCTTCTTATAGAATGCGAGGGGAGAATAGTAAAAATCCTGACTGCCAGATATACTTACTAAGTTAGAAATTCCTTTTATTTATTTATTTTTTTTATGAGTGAATTTTTTTTTTAATTTTTTTGTATTTATTTATTTTTTTACACGAACTCCCAAACATGAACCTATTTTTCCATGACCTCTGTTCTGTATCATGTTCCTGTGTTCATTTATGTGTTATTCTTCTTATAGAATGGGAGGGGAGAATAGTAAAAATCCTGACTGCCAGACATACTAAGTTAGAAATTCCTTTTATTCATTTGAAGCAAAAAAAAAAAAAAAGATTTTTTAAGATTTTACTAGGTTTTTTTTGAAGTATTTAATTTTAAAACTTATACATAGCAACAACTGCTACTCATAATCTAAGGATAAGTATTTATTTTAGTTTTTAGAGATCTTTAATGTCCTTGCATTTTATTAACACTATGCCATATAAATTAATTTGTGAACTTCTATGTTGCAAGCATCTTTGTGATGTGCAAAGAAAAATGCAGAATCAAAGTGAAGCTTTCTCAGTAAGGAGTTTATATGCAGCTTTAGCATATCACATCAGATATTATTATATTTAAGTTTGTTTAGCCTCAAATTTTCTAGGAGGGCTTTTTCTCCCAAATGGATTCACCATCCCATGATATGAACTTATAAAATATCAATAGAGCAAAATTCCTAGAAATCTATCACCTTACAGATCTTTCTTTTTCAAATGCAAATTTTACCAATAACCAGATTTATATCCTTCTGTTCCCTTGTAAATGAGTCCAGAGGGAAATATCTCAAAGCAGTATCTTTTAGAGTTTCTCATTATTCTTTTATCATGCATAAGAACCTAATTAATTAGATGCATGTTAATGTGTATCATATTTAATGCATCATTCACTTATTCATAAACACAGACATCCAGGAAATGTTTGCTGACTGTTGCTTTTGTCACACTGTTCCACCTGAGTAGACTAATGGAGAGATAACTCAATTGTCTGGAGAAGTTTTTGCATTTTTAACATTTTAAAAATGTTATATGTGTCAAGCATTGAGCTAGAATATACTGATAAATACAAAATAATGAAATACTTCACAGCCCTGTGGAAACTGCAGTGTGTTTGTGAGATTGCAGAAGAGCCAAAAGATGACTGTGTTAAGTATTATGGGAATAATGGATATGATATAATGGTTATCACTCACTTCAATATCTTTAATTACTGGGACTACATTAAGATTTTTAGACAAAAGGAGATTTCTCTGCCAGATGTAACCATACAGCTCTCCCACTGGGCATGTGATCCTCAGTCTCTCTCCATATTTACCACATACCAGAATATTCAGAATGAGGTTCATAATCCAAAATGTGTAATATTTTGTTTAACTGCCTTTATATAGTGTCCAACTAACCCTAATCAGACTGTACATATGAAGAAAAAAGGGGCCTTGAATAGTCTTTTTAAAGTGGCAACAGTCTCTAGTTCTCTTTGGAGGTGGCTGATTCTGACTCACTTTTCTTAGAACAGTGGCAGAAAAAAAGGATCTGCTTGATTTCACATTTGGGTGGAGACCGGGCTTCCCAGGTACCTCAGCTGGTAAAAAATCTGCCTGCATTGCAGGAGACCCTGGTTCAATTCCGGATCTGGAAATTCCCCTGGAGAAGGGATAGACTACCCACTCCAGTGTTCTTGGGCTCCCATGGGGGTTCAGATGGTAAAGAATCTGCCTGGAATGCAGGAGAACTGGGTTCAATCCTGGGAAGATCCCTTGGAGGAGGGCAGGGTAACCCACTCGAGTATTCTTGCCAGAGAATCCCAGGGAGAGAGGAGCACTGAGCTACTAGCACAAACCTTTTATATGTATGAAAAATAGGCAGCAAAAGCAATGTTCATGAGAGGAGGTTTGAATTTTAATATATTCTGCAATAAAGATTTTACTTTTGTTAAAGAAAGAAGCTGAGGCTGGCAGACAGAAGATGGATTTAGCCACCTAATGGAATGCAGGAGAACTGGGTTCAATCCTGGGAAGATCCCTTGGAGGAGGGCAGGGTAACCCACTCGAGTATTCTTGCCAGAGAATCCCAGGGAGAGAGGAGCACTGAGCTACTAGCACAAACCTTTTATATGTATGAAAAATAGGCAGCAAAAGCAATGTTCATGAGAGGAGGTTTGAATTTTAATATATTCTACAATAAAGATTTTACTTTTGTTAAAGAAAGAAGCTGAGGCTGGCAGACAGAAGATGGATTTAGCCACCTAAACTGACATTAGTTGTAGCACAAATTGGGATTACAGTAAGTAAGGAAACAGAAGGAGTGAGTCAGAAGTTTCTTTTTACTACAACCAGAAGGTGCTCACTTTTATAAACAGCACACCTACTATAATAGTGAAGAAGGGTTGAGTATAGCCTAGGTTAAAACAGCTAAGTGTAAGGAGCTCCCTAAATGTAAGACTTTCTTTACCAAACCACAAAAATTCACAGGTAAGGACACTGGAAGGGTTAGCTTGATGTGGCAAGGGGCAGCCCACACTGGTAACGTCCTCTTAAGTTCGCTCTTCTCTACTTCTCTTCCCTATTTGTACTCTGCCATCATTACACTCTTCCCCTGACTGTGTATCATGGTTTTCTCACTACAACAGCAGAGTTGTGTAGTTGCAATAGACACCATATAAGCAGACAAGATTACCGCAAAGGATAATGGTAGGAGACAGATAATAAAGCAGGCAGGATAACCCACAAAGCAGACAGGTTTTACCACCTGGCTATTTACAAAAAATTTTTGCTAACCCCTGGACTAAGCATTGTCTCTGGTAAGACTCTGAACTTGCGACAGTCACTGATTTTGTCTCCAGAGTAAGACACTCAGTTTACAGGTTCAAAGTAAATCAATATCTAAACATCTCTGTAGCTATGACACTTTTGGAAGATGAGTCAGAATGCATTCAGTAACAGGTGTTCACCCTTCACAAATGTAACGGGATTTTTAAAAGATTTTTATCTCTATTGTGAAACATATAGCATTTTCAACAAAATGACACTGGCAGGAAGTATCTGGACACCAAGTTACACATTTTTTCAAAAGGAAAATATTTCACTGTTTTCATCACACAGCACAATCATAAACAATTATGTATTAAAATTAAGTGTAAAATACAAATAGTTGTATATTATATATAGATTTCTGCCCAGCTAACCTGATAAACTTATAGATATGAAAAAACCAGGATAATACTGAATTGGCATTCTAGTGGAATAAGACAAATTCCACAAAGATATTAATTTAAAACTTATTCTGAAAAATAAAAAAAATGCCACCTCTTCTGAGTCACTCTGATAAATGAGAGATTTCACTGTACTTATGCATTTTTATTTTTCTGCCACTATTTGGGTGGTATTCTAATTTGTTCCATAATATTTTCGTCAATAAAAATAAGATTGTTTTCATTGAGAGATTAATTATATTTTTCATTCTCTTAAATTGAGTTCCTACCTGCTGTTTGAGCTTTTATCAAACTACTATAATCTTAGTAAAAATTATGATTTTGAAACAAACCATATAATAAGTATTTTGCCCTAGTTTTAGGCTTCCCTCACAGCTCAGTTGGTAAAGAATCTACCTGCAATGCAGGAGACCCTGGTTTGATTCATGGGTCGGGAAGATCCACTGGAGAATGGATAGGCTACCCACTCCAGAAATCTTGGGATTCAGCTGATAAAGAATCTGCCTGCAATGTGGGAGACCTGGGTTTGATCCCTGGGTTGGGAAGATCCCTGGAGAAGGGAAAAGCTACCCACTCCAGTATTCTGGCCTGTAGAATTCTCACATAATAGCAAAGTAATGCTCAAAATTTTCCAAGCTAGGCTTCAGCAGTGTGTGAACAATGAAGTTTCAGATGTTCAAGCTGGATTTAGAAAAGCGAGAGGAATCAGATATCAAATTGGCAACATCCGTTGGATCATTGAAAAGGCAAGAGAATACCAGGAAAACATCTACTTCTGCCTTATTGACTGCGTCAAAGACTTTAACTGTGTGGATCACAACAAACTGTGGAAAATTCTTAAAGAGATGGGAATACCAGACAACCTGACCTGACTCTAGGGAAATCTATATGCAGGTCAGGAAGCAACAGTTAGAACCGGACATGAAACAACAGACTGGTTCCTGAGTGGGAGAGGAGCACATCAAGGCTGTATATTGTCACCCTGCTTATTTAACTTATATGCAGAATGCTGCTGCTGCTGCTGCTAACTTACTTCAGTCATGTTCAACTCTGTGCGATCCCATAGATGGAAACCAACCAGGCTCCGCTATCCCTGGGATTTTCCAGGCAAGAGTACTGGAGTGGGTTGCCATTTAATACATCAGGAGAAATGCTGGGCTGGATGAAACACAAGATGGAATCAAGATTGCTAGGAGAAATATCAATAACTTCAGATACGCAGATAACACCACCCGTATGGCAGAAAGTGAGGAAGAACTAAAGAGCCTCTTCATGAAAGTGAAAGAGGAGAGTGAAAAAGTAAGCCTAAAACTCAACATTCAGAAAACTAAGATCATGGCATCTGGTCCCATCACTTCACGGCAAATAGATGGGGAAACAATGAAAACAAGATACTTTATTTTCTTGGGCTCCAAAATCACTGCATGTGGTACCTGCAGCCATGAAATAAAAGACACTTGTTCCTTGGAAGAAAAGCTATGACCAACCTAGACAGCATATTAAAAAGAGATATTTATTTGCCAACAAAGGTCCATCTAGCCAGAGCTATGGTTTTTCCAGTGGTCATATATGGATGTGAGAGTTGGACTATAATGAAAGCTGAGTGCCAAAGAATTGATATTTTTGAACTGTGGTATTGAATAAGACTCTTGAGAGTCTCTTGGACTACAAGGGGATCCAATCAGTCCATCCTAAAGGAGATCAGTCCTGAATATTCATTGGAAGAACTGATGTTGAATCTGAAACTCCAATACTTTGGCCACCTGATGTGAAGAACTGACTCATTGGAAAAGACCCGGATGCTGAGAAAGACTGAAGGCAGGAGGAAAAGGAGATGACAGAGGATGAGATGATTGTATGGCATCACTGATTCTATGGACGTGAGTTTGAGCAAGTTCCAGGAGTTAGTGATGGACAAGGATGCCTGGTGTGCTGCAGTCCATTGGGTCACAAAGAGTCAGACACGACTGAGCGACTGAACTGAACTACTGTAGTTTTGCCTCTCTGTCTTTTTCTCTGATGTGTTTATGTCATAAATAATTATTTTCCTATTCTTTCCTAAACTTGCTCATGACCTTCTTTGAAAATTTTTCCGATCTTAAGTTTGAGCTCCATTCTCAGGAACTTTTGATGATTATACAACTGACAAACAACTAATCTCAAAAATATACAAGCAACTTATACAGCTCAATTCCAGAAAAATAAACGACCCAATCAAAAAAATGGGCCAAAGAACTAAATAGACGTTTCTCCAAAGAACACATACGGATGGCTAACAAACACATGAAAAGATGCTCAACGTCACTCATTATCAGAGAAATGCAAATCAAGACCACAATGAGATACCACTTCACACCAGTCAGAANAATCTCAAAAATATACAAGCAACTTATACAGCTCAATTCCAGAAAAATAAACGACCCAATCAAAAAATGGGCCAAAGAACTAAATAGACATTTCTCCAAAGAAGACATACGGATGGCTAACAAACACATGAAAAGATGCTCAACGTCACTCATTATCAGAGAAATGCAAATCAAGACCACAGTGAGATACCACTTCACACCAGTCAGAATGGCTGTGATCCAAAAGTCTGCAAGCAATAAATGCTGGAGAAGGTGTGGAGAAAAAGGAACCCTCTTACACTGTTGGTGGGAATGCAAACTAGTACAGCCACTATGGAGAACAGTGTGGAGATTCCTTAAGAAATTGCAAATAGAACTGCCTTATGACCCAGCAATCCCACTGCTGGGTATACACACCAAGGAAACCAGAATAGAAAGAGACACATGTACCCCAATGTTCATCGCTGCACTGTTTATAATAGCCAGGACATGGAAACAACCTAGATGTCCATCAGCAGATGAATGGATAAGAAAGCTGTGGTACATATACACAATGGAGTATTCTGTTCTGTTCTGTTAGTCGCTCAGTTGTGCCTGACTCTTTACTCAGCCATTAAAAAGAATACATTAGAATCAGTTCTAGTAAGATGGATGAAACTGGAACCAATTATACAGAGTGAAGTAAGCCAGAAAGAAAAATACCAATACAGTATACTAACACATATATATGAAATTTAGAAAGATGGTAATGAAGACCTTGTATGCAAGACAGCAAAAGAGACACAGATGTGTAGAGTGGACTTTTGGACTCTGAGGGAGAGAGAGAGGGAGAGGGTGGGATGATTTGGGAAAATAGCATTGAAATATGTATACTATCATATAAGAAACGAATTGCCAGTCTATGTTCAATGCCGGATGCAGGATGCTTGGAGCTGGTGCATGGGGATGATCAGGAGGGATGATGTGGGGTGGGAGGTGGAGGGGGGGTTATGTTTGAGAGTTCATATATACCCATGGCGGATTCATGTCAATGTATGCCAAATCCAATACAGTACTGTAAAATAAAATAAAGTAAAAAATAAAAAATGGAAAAAAAAAAGAAAGATTATCTAAATTAATATTGGGATTCCCTGTTAGTTCAGTTTATAAAGAATCTGCCTGCAGTGTAGGAGACCCTGGTTCAATTTCTGAATCAGAAATACCCCCTGGAGATGAGATAGGCTACCCACTCTAGTATTCAGGCCTGGAGAATTTCATGGATTATATAGTCCATGGGGTCGCGAAGAGTCAGACACGACTAGGTGACTTTCACTTTCAAATTAATTTAAACATTATGTGTCTGAGAGAAGCAGACACTTCTAATGTTAGGTAAGCCCTAAATCTTTCAGATGTACAAGCTGGACTTAGAAAAGGTAGAGTAGCCAGAGATCAAATTGCCAACATCCATTGAATCATAGAAAAAGCAAGGGAATTTCAGAGAAACATCTTCTGTTTCACTGACTACACTAAACCCTTTAACTGTGTGGTTCACAACAAACTAAAATATTCTCAAAAACATGGGAATACCAGACCATCTTACCTGCCTCCTGAGAAACCTGTATGCAGGTCAAGAAGCAACAGGTAGAACCAGACATGGGACATGGAACCAGTCGGTTCCAAATTGGGAAAAGGGTACATCAAGGCTGTATATTGTCACCCTGCTTATTTAACTTCTATGCAGAGTACATCATGTGAAATGCTGGGCTGGATGAAGCTCTAGCTGGAATGAAGATAGTGGGGAGAAATATTAATAAGCTCAGACATGCAGATGAAAACCACCTTTACGGCAGAAAAAATGAAGAGGAATTAAAGAGCTTCTTGATGAAGGTGAAAGAGAAGAGTGAAAAAGCTTTCTTAAAACTCAACATTCAAACTTAGATTGAGGACTATTGTGATGGTCCAGTGTTTAAGACTTTGCCTTCCAATTGCTGAGTGCTTGATTCCTGGTTGGGGAGCTAAGATCCCACATGCATCTCACCAAAAATCCAAAACATGAAACAGAATTAATATTGTAATAAATCCAATGAATATTTTAAAAAAATAATAAACAGCTAAGATCACAGCATCTGGTCCCAACACTTCTTAGCAAATAGATGGGGAAAAAATTAAAATAGTGACAGATTTTATTTTCTTAGGCTCCAAATCACTGCAGATGATGACTACTGGTCTGAAATTAAAAGACCTTTGCTCCTTGGAACAAAAGCTATGACAAAACTAGACAGTGTATTAAAAAACAGAGACATCACTTTGCCAACAAAGGTCCATCTAGTCAAAGTTATGGTTTTTCCAGTAGTCATGTATGAATGTGAGAACTGGACCATAAAGAAAGGTGAGCACCGAAGAACTGATGCTTTCAAATTGTGCTGGAGAAGATGCTGGAGAAGACTCATGAGAGTCCCTAGGAAAGCAAGGAGATAAAACCAGTTAATCCTAAAGGAACTCAAACCTGAATATTCATTCTAAGAACTGATGCTAAAGCTGAAGTTCCGATAAATTGGCCACCTGATTCAAAGAGCTGACTTATTAGAAAATACTCTGATTCTGAGAAAGATTGAGGGAAGGAGGAGAAGGGGACATATGGACAACTAAGTGGAGATGAGTGTGAGCAAATTCTGTAAGATAGTGAAGGACAGGGAACCCTGGCATGCTGCAGTTCTGGGGTAACAAAGAGTTGGATATGACTTAGCAACAGAATGGCAACAGCAACAAAGCCCTAGAACAAGAGGATAGTGTTTAAGGAAGGAAAGATATTGAGGAAGAAAGCAGTTGTTGCTAAGGTTTCAAAGTGAAACATTTCTATTAACAGTTTGATGCTAACATCTGGCAGGAGCATAAGATAGAGAGAAGCTACCTTCTTTGTTGTTGTTATTCTATTACAAGCATTAATGAAGAAAAGAAGGAGAAAGCATGAAAGCAGTGAAAATTTTTATTTTTTGGGCTCCAAAATCACTGCAGACAGTAACTGAAACCACAAAATTAAAAGAAGTTTGCTTCTTCAAAGGAAAACTATTGGAAAACTAGACAGTATATTAAAAAGCAGAGACATGACATTGAAGACAAAAGTCCATTTAATCAAAGCTATACTTTATCTGTTTTTTCCAGTAGTCATGTGTGGATATGAGAGTTTTGTCGTAAAAAAGGCTGAGCACTGAAGGACTGATGCTGTTGAATCATGGTGCTAGAGAAGATTCTTCAAAGTCTCTTGGACTACAAGGCAATCAAATCAACCAAACCCAACAGAAAGCAAACCTGAATATTCATTGGAAGGACTGATGCTGAAGCTGAAACTCCAGTACTTTGGCCACCTGATGGGAAGAGCTGACACATTGGAAAAATCCTAATATTGGGAAAGATTGAAGGCAAATGGAGATGAAGGTGGCAGAAGATGAGATGATTTGATAGCATCACCGACTCAGTGGACATAAATTTGAGCAAACTCAAAGAAAGGGATATAATGGAAGACGGAGGAGCCTGGCATGCTGCCATCCATGGGACACAAAGAGTTGGACATCACTTAGTAACTGACAGCAATAATTAAAATGTACAAATATGAAAAGTAAAGAAATAAAGAGAAAAATTTGAGACCTAAAAGAAAAATGACTCTATTATTCTTTTTACTGCATTAGGATAGAAGGGGTAGAAATCTCTTGCTTTTGAGAGTAGATGGCAAGTTAGACATATGGGACTATTCCTAAGTATTATCCTTACATCACTGCTTATTGTAGAGTATCTACTTATAATGAGAATGAAATATGATTACTGTGTGTGCTTAGTCACTCAGTTGTGCCTGACTCTCTGTGATACCATGGACTATAGTCTACCAGGCTCCTCTATCCATGGTGATTCTCCAGGAAAAAATACTGAAGTGGGTTTCCATGTCTTCTTCCAGGGGAACTTCCCAACCCAGGGATCAAACCCAGATCTCCCACATTGCAGTTGGATTCTTTACCATCTGAGCCACCCAAGAATTCTGGAGTAGGTAGCCCATCTCTTATCCAGGAGATCTTACTAACCAAGGAATCAAACCAGGATCTCCTGCATAGCAGGCAGATTCTTTACCAGCTGAGCTACAACAGAAGCCCCAAATTTGGTTATGTTCAGTTCAGTTTAGTCTCTCAGTCATGTCCGAATCTTTGCGACACCATGAATTGCAGTACACCAGGCCTCGTTGTCCATCACAAACTCCTGAAGACTACTCAAACTCATGTCCAGTGAGTAGGGGATAACATCCAACCATCTCATCCTCTGTTGTCCCCTTCTCTCGCCTTCGATCTTTTGCAGCAACAGGGCCTTTTCAAATGAGTCAGTTCTTCTCATCATGTGTCCAAAGTATTGGATTCTGAGCTTCAGGATCAGTCTTTCCAATGAATATTTGGGACTGATTTCCTTTATGTTGTACTGGTTGTATCTCCTTGCTGACTAAGGGACTCTCAGGAGTCTTTAGCACCACAGTTCAAACGCATCAATTCTTCAGCACTCAGCTGTCTTTATAATACGCCTCTCACATCCATACATGACTACTGGAAAAACCAAAGCTTTAACTAGATGGACCTTTATTGGCAAAGTAATGCCTCTGCTTTTTAATATGCTGTCTAAGTTGGTCATAACTTTTCTTCCAAGGAGCAAGCGTCTTAATTTCATGGCTGCAGTCACCATCTGCAGTGATTTTGGAGCCCAAAATAATAAAGTCTGTCACTGTTTCCACTGTTTCCCCATCTATTTGCCATTAAGTGATGGGACCAGATGCCATGATCTTTGTTTTCTGAATGTTGAGTTTTAAGCCAACTTTTTCACTCTCCTCTTTCAGTTTCATCAAAAAGCCATGTAGTTCTTCTTCACTTTCTGCCATAAGGCTGGTGTCATCTGCATATCTGAAGTTATTGATATTTCTCCCGGCAATCTTGATTCCAGTGTGTGTTTCTTCCAGTCTGGCATTTTGAATAATGTACTCTGCATGTAAGTTAAAATAAGCAGGTGACAATATACAGCCTTGATGTACTCCTTTCCCAATTTGGAAACAGTCTATCATTCCACGTCCAGTTCTAACTGTTGCTTCTTGACCTGCATATAGATTTTTCAGGAGACAAGTCTGGTGGTCTGGTATTCCCATCTCTTTCAGAATTTTCCAGTTTGTTGTTATTCACACAGTCAAAGGCTTTGGCATAGTCAATAAAGCAGAAGTAACCATTGTTCTGGAATTCTCTTGCTTTTTCAATGATCCAGCAGATGTTGGCAATTTGATCTTTGGTTCCTCTGCTTTTTCTAACCTGACTTGAACATCTAGAAGTTCATATTTCAAGTACTGTTGAAACCTGGCTTGTAGAATTTTGAGCATTGCTTTGCTAGCACGTGAGATGAGTGCAAATGTGTGGTAGTTTGAGAATTCTTTGGCACTGCCATTCATTCGGATTGGAATGAAAACTGACCTTTTCCAGTCCTGTGGTCACTGCTGAGTTTTCCAAATTTGCTGGCATATTGAGTGCATCATTTGACAGCATAATCTTTTAGGATTTGAAATAGCTCAACTGGAGTTCTATCACCTCCACTAGCTTTGTTCATAGTAATGCCTCCTAAGGCAACTTGACTTCATATTACAGGATGTTTGGCTGTAGGTGAGTGATCACATCATGGTGATTATATGCAGCTTGAAAATTTTCTTTGTATAGTTCTTCTGTGTATTCCTGCCACATCTTCTTAATATCTTCTGCTTCTTTTAGGTCTGTACCATTTCTTTCCATTATTGTTCCCATCTTTGCATGATTATATTGGATAGTTTAAGTGAGTGACACTGAGACTACCCAGAGAAGATGAAGTAGGGGGAATAGAACACATCCCTGCTCTACTCTATTTTAGAGGAATACTTATCTATTCTTCCCTTACAAAGACTCTTAAAGGAAAATGTTACTGTCTCTAAGAGATTCAATACCTTATCCATATACCCATAGCCATAGAGAAATGCTGTGAATGAAACATATGGATAAATATTTCTAAAGTCAAACTGCATTTGTGATAGTAGTGAACTATCATCAACTACAGAATTTAAAGGACACAACGTGAACTGAAAATGTGAGTTACCTTTTCAAAAAGCAGGCAAAGGTGTCTCTACAGGTATTAAAATGTAAAACTTATTTTCTTCTGTGGTCTCTTTTGACTCTCATATTGGTTTTAATTTGATATTTAATTTTGTTCTAAGTAAAGAAAAATTTACATTAATTATTCAGTCATTATTATATTCTGCAATGTGATTTTGAAAGAGAAATGTAAAAACACTTTTTTATATGTAAAATAACCAATAATACATTATTTTTATTTGATAACTCATACATACACATGTGTTGTTACCAGAATAATGGAAACACTGCACTGAACTAACTGTTCTTATTTCAGTTAATGATCTGTGCACAGTCTACCAATACTCTCTACCTTCAAGTTTACCAAAGATTAAGGAATGAGAAATTATAGGTTGCCTTATGTTTTGTGTTCCTTCTATGTCTTCTTTTTCTACTTAAATAGCTCGCTAACACAAGGAAGTAACATAAATAGGAAAGAGGATGATAAGGTTTCTTGCTGGTTCATATTTTTTGGAATGCCATTGCTTGCTTTCTGTGTTTGAAGCACATTATAGTTTGAATGAAAAATGCAGCCTCCCTTACACCTTGTCCTGGCTTGCAGTATCATTTATTTTCCATACATTTTAGTCATATGTATTTCATGCTCATGGGATGTTGGAACATGATAGGTGAGGACAACTGCAAGAAATGGCAGACACTGCATGTATCTTCTTTGTTCATGCATGCAATCCATAGTCTTTTTTCACAAACATACATTCAAGAAACTAAGACACTGGATTAAAATTCAATTAAAAATTCAAAACAATAATGGCAGAGCACTCAACTAATCATGCTGTCATTATAGTTTGTATGCCTATGAAATAAGACCTCTGATTTTAAATTCTGAGCTGCGGGGCCATATCAGGACAAATAAAGCAACACTCTTCCTGAAATTAACACATGACACGACAGGGTTGTGAACAAATTACCTGTCAGTGTAACTTCTTGCAGAAGGTATGTTTGTCAATTTTATGGAAGCAATTCATGTACAGAAGGTTCAGTGTTTAAATCAACTGAGGTTGACTAGATATTTCAGGAGGTTTACAGTGATGAAATAATAAGTGGCTCAGAGGTTAAAGCATCTGCCTGCAATGCGGGAGATCTAGGTTCTATCCCTGGGTCAGCAACATCCCCTGGAGAAGGAAATGGCAACCCACTCGAATATTCTTGCCTAGAGATTCCTATGGATGGAAAAGCCTGGTGGGCTACAGTCCACAGGGTCACAAAGGGTCAGAAACAACTGAGCGACTTCACTTATACTGTGAAATTAACCATTGGTTTTAAAGACGGTAAATGGTAGTGAAGGAATTTTATTTGAGTGGTCAAAGGACCAGTTGAGTAAAGAAATGTAATTTTTATTCAACCATTACTAATTCTGAGTTATAAATGACAGATATGGGACAGAGAATAAATACACAAAGGCATTTATTTAAACCCACTAAATACAAAGAGTTAAGTCCTAGAACTAGAACATGAGGGCCCACAGGGTCACAAGAGTGCCTGTGTTTACAAGACAAATGTACCTGTTTAAGGCAGGTAAAGTTGATTTGAACATAGTAAGCACTCAAAAAAGAAGTTGCTATTATTATGGTGATTGTCATTATTATCAAAACATTTGAAAGCAGATTTTGGTCTTCACAGTGAAGCTTTGAAGATTTCTCTAAGAGAAGAACTGTTAATAAAATAACCAAATATATAAACAAACTATATTTGATTAAAAACCCTAAATTTTGCTCCATATTTATTCTAAACCGTGGCTATTAAAGTTGACTTGAAAGAGTTAATATAACTAGCTGCTTTAACATTTATATAAAAAAGGAAGACAATAATGTTGCAAAACAATTTATATTCTCTAAGTCTGATGAGTTTATGATTTATTCCATGTTCTCAGCAGTTTCAGAAAGCTTAGTAGATTTTGTGTATATATAAATATATATATATATATATACACTTTTAGGAAATTGGTTTACTGTAGAAGGCAGTGCTTCCCTAGTGGCTTCCTAGTGACTTCCCTAGTGGTTCAGCCAGTAAAAATCTGTCTGCAATGCAACAGACCTAGGTTCAGTCCCTGGCTTGTGAAGATCCCCTGGAGAAGGGAAGGGCTACCCACACCAGTATTCTGTCCTGAAGAATTCCATGGGCTATATAGTACATGGGGTCAGAAAGAGTCAGATACAACTGAGCGACTTGCCCTGTCAATATTTTCAGAAGGCAATGCACATTGTTGCATCTAAATAGATTAAGTCCACTAAGTTTTTCTTCTAAAAAAATATATAAAATCATTCTCTACTGAAATAAAGTAAATATAATTCTATCATAGTTCCATAAGCAAGGGATAAATAAATAAATAAGCTTCCATTCTGCCAGTACTTGAAATTTCACAGAAGAAAATACCAGCCTATGTATGTCATGCTAATTATTTCTAAATAAAACTGGGGGAAAAAAAGAAACAACTCTGTCATAAACCTGTAAAAAACTCCAGGTTTATATTTTAAGAAGAATAAAGGAATTATAAAAGACAGATTTTGAGGTAAGTATTAAAATAGAAGTAGTTGGAAAATGAGGAGGGATTATCCCAGAAGATTTTTGAGGGATGTAAATTTGTTTTTCTGGTTTTGCAAGTAAGAAAAATTTATAAAGCTTTTAGGTAAGTGATATCCATGAGCATTAATAGCTTGGTGTGTGTGACCTACAACAGTCTGTCTTTTGGGCCAGAGACAAAATTAAGCCATCCAGAGGCTTAATTAATCCAAGAGGCTGAATTAACAACAAATAACCCAAGATGCTGATCAATATTAACTTATGCTTTTCATAATGTGGCATACAGTTTTCCAGTACCAGTGAGTGTAGGTAAGAAGCAAAACTCATCAAGAATAATTGTATTCTTATTTTATTAAGGATATGTAGAGAGATGGAGTAAAAATCAACAGGTTCATAATATAACAATCATTTTATATAATATAATGTAAACATCTATTTGCACAAGATAATATTATATCTATTTAAGAATATAGCCTTAGGAAAACAGGAATCACTACCTTAGCATTATAACTTACAACTTTAATTTTATTTGTTTCAAACCAGGCAATTTTCAAGCAAATATATCAATAAATTCATCTTCTAAACTAATCATAACTTTTCTCTATTTAATTTCTTATTCAGGTTGTATGCAAAATCAAAATATCTTCTAAGGACCTGCTATGCACAAGCCACATAAGAGAATGAAAATAGAAATAAAATCTCCTTATCACAAAATTACCAACAATTCATACAGAAAAGACATTTCCCTGTCTAAAGCAATAAGACCAATAAACAAAAACCCATGGGGGCGGGGGGGGAGGAGTTTACTAAATACATGTTAAAACACTCTTCCTATTCTGTTGCTGCTCTAACACACTACCAAAAACTTAGTGGCTCAAAACAGCACAAACTTATATTGGCTTACAATTCAATAGGTCAAAAGTTTAAAATGGGTCTTACTGGGTTAAAATCAAGTTTTCAGCAAGACTATATTTAGTCTATCTGGAGGCTTTAGAACAGCACCCATATCCTTGCTCTTCCTAGCTTCTAGAGATCACACACATTTATTAACATGTTTCATTCATATTTAGTGCCAGCAACAGTGAATCCTGGTTCTCACATCACATCACTTTTACCTCCTTTTTGCTAATTTCTTCCATTTTTCAAGACCATTTGATTACAGTAAACATACCTAGATAACCCAAGATAAATGACAGCTGAATTAGGAGTTTGGGGATTAACATATACATACTAAAAAACCATGTGTGCATGCTCAGTTCACTTCAGTTCAGTTGCTCAGTCGTATCCAACTCTTTGTGACCCCATGAATCACAGCATGCCAGGCCTCCCTGTCTGTCACCAACTCGTGGAGTTCACTCAGACTCACATCCATCGACTCACTGATGCCATCCAGCCATCTTATCCTCTGTCGCCCCCTTCTCCTCCTGCCCCCAATCCCTCCCAGCATCAGAGTCTTTTCCAATGAGTCAACTCTTCACATTAGGTGGCCAAAATACTGGAGTTTCAGCTTCCGCATCATTCCTTCCAAAGAAGGGCTGATCTCCTTCAGAATGGATTGGTTGGATCTCCTTGCAGTCCAAGGGACTCTCAAGAGTCTTCTCCAACACCACAGTTCAAAAGCATCAATTTTTCAGCACTAATCCTTCTTCACAGTCCAATTCTCACATCCATGCATGATCACAGAAAAAACCATATCCTTGACTAGACGGACTTTAGTCAGCAAAGTAATGTCTCTGCTTTTAAATATGCTATCTAGATTGGTCATAACTTTTCTTCCATGGAGTAAGTGTCTTCTAATTTTGTGGCTGCGGTCACCATCTGCAGTGATTTTGGAGCCCCTCAAAATAAAGTCTAACACTGTTTCCACTGTTTCCACATCTATTTCCCATGAAGTGATGGGACCAGATGCCATGATCTTCATTTCTTGAATGTTGAGCTTTAAGCCAACTTTTTCACTCTCCTCTTTCACTTTCATCAAGAGATTTTTTAGTTTCTCTTCACTTTCTGCCATAAGGGTGGTGTCATCTGTATATCTGAGGTTATTGATATTTCTCCCGGCAATCTTGATTCCAGCTTGTGTTTCTTCTAGTCCAGCGTTTCTCATGATATACTCTGCATATACGTTAAATAAGCCACATGACAGCATATAGCCTTGACGAACTCCTTTTCCTATTTGAAACCAGTCTGTTGTTTCTTGTCCAGTTCTAACTGCTCCTTCCTGACCTGCATACAGATTTCTCAAGAAGCAGGTTAGGTGGTCTGGTATTCCCAACTCTTTCAGAATTTTCCACAGTTTATTGTGATCCACACAGTCAAAGGATTTGGCATAGTCAATAAAGCAGAAATAGATGTTTTTCTGGAACTCTTTTACTTTTTTCGTGATCCAGTGGATGTTAGCAATTGAAGAGATAAGAAAGCCTTCTTCAGGGATCAATGCAAAGAAATAGAGGAAAAGAACAGAATAGGAAAGACTAGAGATCTCTTCAAGAAAATTAGAGACACCAAGGGAACATTTCATGAAAAGATGGACTCGATAAAGGACAGAAATGGTATGGACCTAACAGAAGCAGAAGATACTAAGAAGAGGTGGCAAGAATACACAGAAGAACTATACAAAAAAGATCTTCATGACACAGATAATCACGATGGTATGATCACTCATCTAGAGCCAGACATCCTGGAATGTGAAGTCAAGTGGGCCTTAGAAAGCATCACTATGAACAAAGCTACTGCAGGTGATGGAATTCCAGTTGAACTGTTTTAAATCCTGAGAGATGATGCTGTGAAAGTGCTGCATTCAATATGCCAGCAAATTTGGAAAACACAGCAGTGGCCACAGGACTGGAAAAGGTCAGTTTTCATTCCAATCCCAAAGAAAGGCAATGCTAAAGAATGCTCAAACTACCGCACAATTGCACTCATCTCACACACTAATAAAGTAATGCTCAAAATTCTCCAAGCCAGGCTTCAGCAATACGTGAACTGTGTGCTTGTTCAGTCATGTCCAACTTTTTGCGAACCTATGGACTGTAGCCCTCCAGGCTACTCTGTCCATGGGATTCTCCAGACAAGAATACTAAAGTGGATTGCCATTTCCTTCTCCAGGGGATCTTCCCAACCCAGGAATTGAACCCACATCCCCCTGTGTCTCCTGAATTGGTGGGCAGATTCTTTACCACTGTATCACTTGGGAACATATTACTATATATAAAGTAGATAACCAAGTAGGACCTACTGCAGAACACAGAGAAGTGTATAAGTATTTTGTAATAAGCAGTAAGGGAAAATAATATGAAAAAAATATATAATATATGCATATGTATAAGTGAACACTTTTCTGTATACCTGAAACTAGCATAGCATTGCAAATCTACTATACTACACTTAAAAAAAAAAAAAAAAAGGGCAGCTGATTAGCAATTGTAATTCTCCCTGCAATCTTAATTTTCCTTAGCTACATAAGATAAAATAGTCACAGTTTCTGGAAATTAAAGGTTGAATATCTGTGAGGGTACTGCCTATAGTTATGTTTCTAGAGTAGTAGCAAAATGTTATGTTAAAGACATGAAACTTACACTATGCTTTGATATGTATGTAAAATACAGGACAAATCTACTGGAAATTTAAAAATTACTAAGTGATAAAATCTCTTTATTATTAGTTCCAATAAAATCAAAACTGGTGTCTAGTCTATGAACAATAAAGTGAAAGTGAAAGTTGAAAGTGAAGTCGCGCAGTCGTGTCTGACTCTTTGCGACCCCATGGACTGTAGCCTACCAGGCTTCTCTGCCAATGGGATTTTCCAGGCAAGCGGACTGGAGTGGGTTGCCATTTCCTTCTCCTGTCAATGGACAAAAAAGATAAATGCTATATGTTCATATTGCTTTTTAAAAACCGGCCTAAATTAATAAAATAGTTAGACTGATTTTTAATACATATGTTAGAGTCAACACAAATTTTGGAAGATCTCTTGAAATGATTCTAATCCAAGTTTGTACAAAATACATTTTTTATATTGTTGACAAAGCATCACTGTAAACATATTCAAGCAGCATATAATTCAGTATGTCTTCAATTATTTTCAACAAGATTGTTTGATTTCAGCTTAATGTATAGTACTTTAATTCCTTAACATTCAAGTTGTTCAATAAAATGATAAACTCTCAGTTAACCTAAACATAAAATTATATTTGAAAAACACAAATATTTTTGGTCAAGGAGAAAAATTGCATTTTGTAAAACCTTTACAACTATCTACTTTTAAATGCATCTAAGCCAGTGGCCATTTTTTACCTCATTTTAATCTAGATGTTTGGTGTCTCAGGGAGAAAAAATTAGTTCTTATTTCATGAACACTTGAACAGGCCTTAAATCTAGATGAATGATACTGTTATATGGATAGATAATCCATTTTTCTATAGTGACAATCTGCTGTAATATTTCAGCAGTGCCCCTTTCAAGATATGCTGTTAGATGCTCAAATCTATGCTTTAGTCCCTGAAATGACAAGTTTTAAAAAGGTACCANTTAAATCTAGATGAATGATACTGTTATACGGATAGATAATCCATTTTTCTATAGTGACAATCTGCTGTAATATTTCAGCAGTGCCCCTTTCAAGATATGCTGTTAGATGCTCAAATCTATGCTTTAGTCCCTGAAATGACAAGTTTTAAAAAGGTACCATGAATGAATCTTTTAGTAAGAGAACAGATATAACACACAGAAGGCAATGATCCCTCTTATACAATTAAATGACATGACAATAAGGAAGTAGTATTCTTATTTTAATATATTTATCATAAAGAAGACAATGATACATTTTATCTTTCCCTCAAAGTACATCTTCAATGCCTTTGATGAGAACGCAATTGATGTAACAGATATCTTCAAAAAATGTAGTGTGCAGCCACATTCAATTTCTGTTTATTATGTCAAATAACTGATGTACTTGGGGGGGGGTCCCTGTATTATTATACAATATAACATATTATGTCACATATTCACAGCAAATGAACATGTTAACATGTTAAGAGGCTCGTTACTGCAGAAATACTACTAAATGATTGACATAATTACAATTGTAAAGGCAATAGTATTTTATATAAAGTAATATCACAAATCTGAATAGTTTGAACAGATAAAAAAGGAATAGTTGGTACCTCAAAGTCTCTATAGAAGTTGACCTAGTTTAGGGGCATTAAGGGGCTTCCCTGGTGGCTCAGATGGTAAAGCATATACCTGCAATGTGGGAGACCTGGGTTTGATCTGTGGGTGGAGAAGATCCCCTAAAGGAAGGCATAGCAACCCACTCCAATATTCTTACCTGGAGAAGTCCCGTTTGGAGAAGGAAATGGCAGCCCACTCCAGTGTTCTTGCCTGGAGAATTCCAGGGACAGGGGAGTCTGGTGGGCTTCCGTCTATGGGGTCGCACAGAGTCGGACACAACTGACGCGACTTAGCAGCAGCAGCAGCAGCAGCAGCAGTAGGAGAAGTACCGTGGACAGACAAGCCTACAAGTTGCAGTCCATGGAGTTGTAAAGAGTCAGACATGACTGAGTGACTAAGCGCAGCACACAGCACAGGGATGTTAAAGTGAATTTTTGGAAGTTTGGAAACAGATTCTTTCTGAAGTTTTCAAAAATTTATACAATATATACTAAAGTATATACACACACACACACATACAGGTATAGGCATATACATATATAAAATATATTTAAGGTTGTATATTTTAAGGAGTATGATTAGATACTATCTCTCCAAATTTCTTTGTCCCTTTTTTTTCTCTTCTCTTTTTCTTTTTTTGGTCTCTTTTGTCTTTGTTTCTTTGTCTTTTTTTCTTTGTCTCTTCTTCTTTTTTTTTTTTTTTTTT
>SJYX01023335.1:458877-476016 GCA_006410675.1 Oreotragus oreotragus | reverse complement strand
GCTTGGAGAATTTTGAGCATTACTTTACTAGCATGTGAGTTGAGTGCAATTTCCTGGTAGTTTGAGCATTCTTTGACATTGCCTTTCTTTGGAATTTGAATGAAAACTGACCTTTTGCAGTCCTGTGGCCATTGCTGAGTTTTCCAAACTTGTTGGCATATTGAGTGCAGCACTTTCACCACACCATCTTTCAGGATTTGAAACAGCTCAACTGAAATTCCATCACCTCCACTAGCTTTGTTCGTAGTGATGCTTTCTAAGGCCCACTTGATTTCATATTCCAAGATGTCTGGCTCTATAGACATTCTCCAAAAACATAAAGAAGACCAAGAGGCATATGAAAAGATGCTCAACATCACTAATTATTAGAGAAATACAAATACTCACTACAATGAGGTATCATCTCACAGCAATCAGAATGGCCATCAGCAAAAATCTACAAACAATAAATGCTGGGCGTTGAGAGGGCGTTGAGAAAAGAGAATCTTCTTCCACTGTTAGTGGGAATGTAAACTGATACAGCCATTATGGAAAACAGTATGGAGGTTTCTTTAAAAAGCAAAATTAGAACTACTGTATGACTCAGCATTCCCACTGCTGAGTACATACCTTGAGAAAATCTGATGTTCTTTACAACACTATCATATTCAAGACCTGGAAGCAACCTAAATGACCATTGACAGATGGATGGACAAAGAATAAGTGCACATATATACAATAGAATATTGTTGCTGTTCAGCTACTTGTCATCTCCAAATCTTTGTGACTCCATGGACTGCAGCATGCCATACCTTCCTGTCCCTCACTATCTCCTGGAGTTTGCCAAGGTTCATGTCCATTGAGTTGGTGATGTTATCCAACCATCTCTTCATCTGCCTGCCTCTTTTTTTGCCTTCAGTCTTTCCCAGCATCAGGGTCTTTTCCAATGAGTCACCTCTTTGCATCAGGTGGCAAAAGTATTAGAGCTTCTGTTTCAGAATCAGTCCTTCCAATGAGAATTCAGGGTTGGTTTCCCTCAGGATTAACTGGTTTAATTTCCTTGCAGTCCAAAGGACTCTCAAAAGTTTTCTCTAGCACCACTATTTGAAAGTATCAATTCTTTTGTGTTCATCCTTCTTTATGATCCAAACAATAGAATATTACACAGCCATAAAAAGGGATGAAATTGGACTATTTGTAGAACCTTTTCTGTGTCACACACACACACAGAAAAAGCTAGAACTATAATAAGGAATTAAGTGTCATGACTCAAAATTATAAAAGTAATAGGAGAAAACATGGAGGCAAATCTTCTCCTTGGGAATTCTCCTTGGTAATATTTTTTTATATGACCTAAATAATATCCAAAAGTAAAATGTAAAAACAGCAAAAGCATAAATTAGTGTTCAGACTATATCAAACTAAAAAACTTCTGCAAAGCAAAGGAAACAATCAACAAAATGAAAAGGCAACTCATGCAGTGAAAAAAAAATATTTGAAAACTATCTGTCTAATAAAAGCTTAATATCCAGAATACACAGGAATTTATAGAACTTAATAGCTAAAGAACAAATAATATAACATAAAACTGAAAAGACATTTTTTTCAGAAAAGACATACAAATTGCAAAAAAATAAAAATAAAATGAAAGACTGCTATTGACCATGAATCATCAAGAAAATGAAAATCAAAACTACAGTGAAATATCATCTCATGCCAGCTAAAATGACAGTTATCAAAAAGACACGAAGTCAGAAATGCTAGTAAAGATATGGAGAAAAGGGAACACATATTCATTGCTGGTGGAAATGGAAATCGGCACAGCCACTATAGAAAACAGTACAAAATTTCCTTAAAACAATTAAAAATAAAATTATCATATAATACAACAATTCCATTTCTGAGTATGTATCCCAAAAATTAGAAATCACTGTCTCAAAGAGGTGTCTGCATTCCCATGTTCATTGTAGTGATGTTACAGTGTTTAAGACTCCCTTATATACAAAATGGAATACCAATCACTCATAAAAGCAGGAAATCCTTCCATTTGTGATAGTGTGGCTGGAACTTCAGGCGATTATGCTAAAAGAAATAAGTCAGACAGAGAAAGAAAAATAATATATGATCAAAAAGTACAAACTTTCAGTTATAAATTAATAAATTATAGGAGTCTAACGTACAGTAGAGTGACTATAGGTAAACATTCTCTATTGTATACTTGAAAGTTGTTAAGAGAGGACAGCTTTGATGTTCTTGCCATAACAAGAGCAAAGTGGTAATTAGGTGAGGTGAAGAATGTGTTAACCAACTTTTTTGTGGTAAATATTTAATGATATATAAATTTATAAAATTGTCACATTGTACAACTTAAACTCACACAATTATAAAATTGTGTTATATCTCAGTATAGCTGGAAGAAAAACTAATCATGTGCAAAGGATATTATTTATTATTGAGTATATAGAATGAATAATGGGGAAGGCAATGGCACCCCACCCCAGTACTCTTGCCTGGAAAATCCAGTGGATGGAGTAGCCTGATGGGCTGCAGTCCATGGAGTCGCTAACAGTCGGACAGACTGAGCGACTTCACTTTCACTTTTCTCTTTCATGCATTGGAGAAGGAAATGGCAACCCACTCCAGTATTCTTGCCTGGAGAATCCCAGGGACGGGGGAGCCTGGTGGGCTGCCGTCTATGGGGTCACACAGAGTCGGACACGACTAAAGTGACTTAGCAGCAGCAGCAGCAAAATGAATAAAGTTCTTTTCTTCAAAGATTACAAAATTAATTGTTAAGACTATGTTAAGACTCACTAAATTTAGAGTTTGGGGCAATATGTACACACTTTCAAGCAGCTTTATAGGTCATAAAAGTGCTTGAAATGTTGAAAAAATACCTAAAACATGAGACAGTGTTGAAATAAATGAAAACTTTGTAAAAATGCTTCAAAAGATTTTTCAACTTTTGTTTCAACTTTATATAGAAAAATTATAGCAGATTTAAAAGCAATAAATCAAAATAGATTCATTCAAGGTTAATATTATTTCCCTTTTTTTGCACATTTGAAAATTAGAGTAAGATAATTGCTCAATAAATTTTATTATTATCTTTAATTATGTGGATATTAGATATGATCTTTTTATTTTTATTTTTTTAATATCACAGATTACCCCAAGCATTATTTCTATATAACCAATTTAGTTTTAGTATTTAATTTTGTCCAGTGGAAACTGTCCAATGGACTTTCCTGATAACTCAGTTGGTAAAGAACCCTCCTGCAATGTGGGAGACCTGGGTTCAATCCCTGGATTGGGAAGATCCTAGGGGACAGGAAAGGCTACCCACTCCAATATTCTGGCCTGGAAATCATGGACTATATAGTTGCAAAGAGTCAGACAGGACTGAGTGACTTTCACTTTCAATGGAAAAGTATCTTTTGAAATTCAGGGTATATATTAACAAAAGTAATCATATTCTTCTTTTAGTATAATTTAAGAAAAACAGATTAATGTGTTTTTATTTTCCAAATAATTATTTAGTTTGAAATGCAACTTTAACAACAGACTATAGAGAGTATAATGAAACTATTAGTAACTTGTCAATGCAGCACTCTAAATAAAATATATATTTAAAACAAAAAAAGACCATGTTGTTGTCATTTCCTGTGGATATACCTTTATTTTGAAATGTTAAAAGGAAACTATATTAAAACATTTAAATGATGACACTTCTGCAGTTGAACTTAAAATTAAAATCAACAATTAAAAACAGACTAAACTATGTTATTCACCCATATGGTAAAATAAACTTTACAAAAAAATAGGAATATAAACAGTTAAAATGAAAAATTGAAATCAAATATTTTCAAAATACTGTAAAACTGAAAGAGAAATCAGTCTAATATGTTTTCCATTAAACATTCAGAATATAAGGATAATCTCATTTACTTTTATTAGTAAGTAAAGAAGAATTTGCTTCAAAATAATATTCACAATTTAGGATTAATATTGATTTTAGTTCAGTTCAGTTGCTCAGTCATGTCCAACTCTTTGCAACTCCATGAAACACAGCATGCCAGGCTTCCCTGTCCATCACCAACTCTCAGAGTCCACCCAAACCCATGTCCATTGAATCAGTGATACCATCCAACCATCTCATCCTCTGTCATCCTCTTCTCCTCCTGCCCTCAATCTTTCCCAGCATCAGGGTCTTTTCAAATGAGTCAGCTCTCCACATCAGGTGGCCAAAGTATTGAAGTTTCAGCTTCAACATCAGTCCTTCCGATGAACACCCAAGACTGATCTCCTTTAGGATGGACTCGTTGGATCTCCTTGCAGTCCAAGGGACTCTCAAGAGTTTTCTCCAACACCACAGTTCAAAAGCATTAATTCTTCTGCGCTCAGCTTTCTTTATAGTCCAACTCTCATACCCATACACAATTACTGGAGAAACAAGAGCCTTGACTAGACGGACCTTTCTTGACAAATTAATGTCTCTGCTTTTTAACATACTGTCTAGGTTTGTCATAACTTTCCTTCTAAAGAGTAAGCGTCTTTTAATTTCACAGCTGCAGTCACCAACTGCAGTGATTTTGGAGCCCAACAAAATAAAGTCAGGCACTGTTTCCACTGTTTCCCTATCTATTTGCCATGAAGTGATGGGACTGGATGCCATGATATTGATTTACAAAAGATTATATATTGTTATTAAAATACTTTCAGATTTACTTTCCTGAAATTTAGTTCGATCCTGTATAAATCTGATATATCTTTCTTATTTTTTATTTTTGATTGGAAATTTTGCTATTAATGAGAAACTAACATTGCTTTTATAGTGATTGATGATCTCATGCATATTTATGATTTACAAAAGATTATATATTGTTATTAAAATACTTTCAGATTTACTTTCCTGAAATTTAGTTCGATCCTGTATAAATCTGATATATCTTTCTTATTTTTTATTTTTGATTGGAAATTTTGCTATTAATGAGAAACTAACATTGCTTTTATAGTGATTGATGATCTCATGCATATTTTGTCAAATTGATTATGAACATATGCTGAAAATGAGAAAACATATACATATTTCTATTATCATATTTTCCTATTGATTATCATAATAGACTATAAGAAATCTATATATACATTCAACTATATTACAATTAAGGAAAATGCAAAAGAACTTTGATTACTTTTACACCTGCCAAAGCAAGAAATTTAGCATTATATGATTTTAGATTATCATATTAACTAGAATCCAGAGTTTCAAACTGAGGGCATGAAAAGCTCTTTTTGGCTGCAAACTTTTCTAAACTCAGTGATAAAGCTGGATTGATGACTGTTTATAATAGCAATAATCCCTGAAAAATCTGTCATTAGCACAGTTAACAACTAATTTGTTGGAGTGTTAACTGCCCTTGGCTTTGCCTCAAGCTGTTAGCAAACTGGTCATTAACTGCTGGTTACAATTGATTTCTTGGGGCCCTATTTAACAGAAATTTGATTTCAGTTCCACACCCAGAGAGACTAATTTTGATTCAGTAAACAAGTCTCTTTTCTTAAGGTTAACCTTGATACAATATTTGTTCCTCTGACATATAAAAATACATATTTATTTGAAACATGTGTGATTACTCTATAGATAATTGGATCACTGTTTGTGTTTTTCAACCCACATGGCTGGACTGACAGACAATATAAAACAAGAAAAGCAATGAAGAATAAAATGTCTTTGGTCTAATATGTTCATATAATACACATTTCCAAAAGTGTTCTAATGAATGAAAACACAGTATATACTTCAAAGACTTACTATGTTAGTCAATCATGTAATGATAACAAAAGCAATGACTAACAATAGTTTAGTATGAAAAATGTCTTCACTATGAATAATAACAGAAAAACTCAACCAGGTTTTCATTTTTTATTTCTGAGTGAAAACCTGTATTCATATACTTCTGAAAAATTCTATTTAGTAGAACACTTAAATAATTCATCAAGTTAACAAATATTTGTTGAGCATGATGTGTTAGGCATTGTTGCTTGCATTTGAATAAAATAAATATTACCTCTTTGGGAAATTTAATTTCTAGTGGGGTTAACAGACAACAAACATAAAAATCAGATTAAAATATGTATTTGAAAATAAGTTCTGTAAAAAAGGAAACATAGAATAATAAAAGGAGTATCAGAAAATAAAAATGTGGTTGTTTTGGAGTTCAAGATTGAACATAGGGTTGTTAGGATAGGCTTCAAAAAGAAAAAGTTTCAAAAGACTTGAAGAACACCAGAGAATTAGCCAAGAAACTATTAAACAAAGTATTAGTCACTCAGTTGTGTCTGACTCTTAGCAACCCTTTTAGCAGCCTTTGGACTGTAGCCCACCAGGCTCCTCTCTTCATGAAATTATCCAGGAAAGAATGCTAGAGTGTGTAACTATTCCCTTATCCATCACCCAGGGATTAAATCCAGGTGTCCTGCATTTAGAGGTAAAGGTAGACTCTGTACCATGTGAGCCACCAGGGATCCTCAAATATTAGGCAAAGTACAATCCAAATAGAAGAAATAGCTAGAGAAAAGTTTTTATTTTTTAATATGGTAAAATATACATGAAATCAAGTTTATCATATACACCATTTTGAAATGTACAATTCAGAGGCTTTAAGTACATACAGTTTTATGTATACATCATCACTTTCTAATTTCAAAATGTTTTCATCAACCTAAACAGAAACTCTGTAACCGTTAACCAATAATTTCTGATTACTCCTATTTTAGACTTCCTTGGTGACTCAGACGGTAAAGTGTCTGCCTGCAATGAGAGAGACCCAGGGTTGGGAAGATCCCCTGGAGAAGGAAATGACAACCTACTCCAGTACTCTTTCCTGGAAAATCCAATGGAAAGAGGAATGTCATAGGCTACAGTCCGTGGGGTCTCAAAGAGTCGGACACAACTGAGCAACTTCACTTCACTTCACGCCACTCTGATTTTAAAATCTTGAAAGCTCAGTTCTTTTTTCTGTCTTTATGGATTTTCCCATTCTACATTCTTTATGAAGCTCTCTGTGGAATTATGCAAAACATTTACCTTTTTGTAAAGTATGTTTTCAAAGTTCATCTATGTTATAGCATACATTAGATATATATTCCATTTTAAGGCTGAAGAATATTACATTGCTTATCTATTTATCTGTTAATGGACAGTTGGGTTGTTTTCATCCTCTGGTTATTGTGGATAATGCTGGCATGAAAGTCAGTCCCTCTTTTCAATTCTTTGTGCATGTGTGTGTATATATATATATATATAATGACTCTCCCATATTATGTTAAATTGTTTAACTGTATTTATCTTTTGGAGGAACCACATAATTATTTTTCACAATGGCTCCATGACATTTGTTCTTTTCCTGTTTTTAAATTTAATGATAGCCATCATAATGGACATGAATTGGCAACTCATTGTAATTATGACTTGCATTTTTCTAATGACTCATAATGTTTAGCATCTTTTCATATGCTTAGTGGTCATTTACCTAATTGGGAGAAGTCAGAATCAGAAAATGTAAATGTTTCAACTTTAATTATCTATATATACAGAGTTGCTACTTGTGGTCCCTTGAGATTCCATATGGCTGTGAACTAAATGTTTATGTCTTCTCCAAATTCATATGATGATTCCATAATTCTCAATACTGTGGAAATAAGAAGGTAATTTTGGCTAGATTAGGTCATGAGGGTTGGGCCCTCAGGATGGGATTAATGGTTTTATATATATATAAAAAGGAAAAGACTTGATATCTCTGTCTGTCTCTCTCTCTCTCTCTGAATGCATATACCAAGGAAAGCCAAGTCAGGACATGATCTAGAAGAGGGTTCTTGTCAAGAAATTGATCATGCTGGCATTCTGATTTCTTGCTTCCAGATAGACTCCAAGATGTGAAAAATAAATATTTGCTGTTAAAACTACCAGTATATGATATTGTGATATAGCAGTCTATGCTGACTAAATTGCCTATAAATTTTGATATAATTTTTCTCTTTTTGAAAAAATTTGTAATTGAGATTTTGATCGAAATTTCATCGAATCTGTAGACCACAATGGGTAATATAAGTCTTCCAGTGCATGAATCTGATATTTCTTATCATTTATTTATGTATTTAATTTTTCAGCAATAGTTTATAATTTTTAGTGTGTTTTTGCTTCTTTGGTTAATTGTATTTATAAGTAAATCTTCTTTTTCAATGCCATTGTAAAACAAATGTTCTCTTAATTTTCATTTTGAATTGTTCATTAGTAGTGTACACAAATATAATTGATTTTGGAATTTTACTTTTGACTTCTGCAACTTTGCTTAATTACTTTCTTGACTTTAACATATTGTGAATGTATATGTATGCATGTGTGTGTGAGGGGGGGTTCTTTAGGGATTTCTACATATGAGTGATGTCAGAAATCAGATCTACATATCAGTGATGCCATCAAATCATCTCATCCTCTGTCCCCCACTTCTAATCCTGCCCTCAATCTTTTCCAGCATCAGAGTCTTTTCCAATGAGTCAGCTCGTTTCATCAGGTGGTCAAAGTATTGGGACTTTAACTTTGGAATCCGTACTTCCAATGAATATTCAGGGATAGTCTATAATGATTTTAATATACGATTTGATTCCATTTGCTCTTTGTTATTGAGGAATTTTACATTATATTCACAAGGGTTATTTCCTACAATTTTCTTTTCTTTTAATGTCTTTTGTGTCAGGGAGATGCTGGCTTTGTATAATGGACAAATGTTCTTTTTTCTTGCATTATTCAGAAGAGTTTGAGAAGAATTATATTAATTCTTTATAATTATTTGGTAGAATTCATTAGTGAAGCAACTTGGTCCAGAAGTTTTCTTTGTTCAAAGGTGTTTTATTACTGATCCAATGTCTTGTATATGAGAACTCATTTCTTTCTTATTGCTTTCAATTATTTCCCTTTGACTTTAGGTTTCAAAATTCTGACTGTATTTCTCAGTGTGCATTTCTTCAGGTTTATATTGCTCATAGTTTAGTGGGTTGCTTGTTTAGTTTCTTGAATGTGTGTATATGCTCTTTTCATTAAATTATATAAATCTTCAGCCATCATTTCTTCAAATATTTTCCCCTATCTTTTTCTGTCTCTCTTCATCTAGGACTCATATTTCATTTCTTCCCGGTCTTCAGACTTGACAATTTCAATTACCCTTTCTTCAAATTTGCTGATTTTTTTTTTCTACCTGCTCAGACCTGCTGCTGATCCATGTAATGACATTTTTCATGTCAGTTATTTTGTTTTTATTTCAATTATTGTACAGTATTGTGAATCTAAAATTTCTTTTTAGTTACTTATCATTTATATCTTTTATTTTATTTATATATTTTTATACTATTTTATATATATTATATTATTTATTTATATATCTTTTATTGATATATTTTTCATACATAAGTTTCTTGATGTCCTTTACATCTTTGCTTATGGTTTCCTTTAGATCATTGAGTATATATTGTTTTAATATATTTTATTAGCATTTCAGAAGTCTAGGTTTCCTTCAGAATTGTTTATTATTATGCTTCCCCCCACCATGAATGTTCTATATTTTCCTGTCTCTCTCTTTTTCTTTTATGATTTGTGTTTTCTGTTCTTGCTGTTATTGACAATTGGACATCCAAGTATTATAATGCAGTCACTTTGGAAATCTGATTCTCCAGCTCCTCAGGAATTTCTGAATTCTGTTTGCTGAGATATGAAACTGTCTGCTCTAGACCTTTGCAAACTATTTTTGCAAAGTGGGCATTCTTTCTGTGCAGTTACTGAAGCTTCTGTTCTGTTATCTCTGAAGTCTGTTACTGACTTAATTACTGACTTAATTAAAGTTTTCTTACTTTAAATATTTGCCTCCAAAAGGAAAAAGATAAACAATCTCTTTAGAGGTTTTTGAGGGATGTCTCTGGTGAAAGTTACTGTGGCTAAAGGGTTGAAACCAAGGCAAACATTTATGTGGGTCCCTAAGGGTATTGCCATATCTACCAAGCTGCATAACATCACATTTTTTATAGACTAAAGACTGCACTACCCACCTTGATACCAACTAGCTAACGTCTAGTTAACATCTCCCTTATCGGGGAGGGCATGGAAATGGCAGCTTATTGGCAACCCATTTTTTAAAAAACAAAAATAGAATTTTGTAAATTTGGCATTTCTCTCTTATAGCAGAACCCATTGCATGTGTAAGCATCATCTTATTTCTGTTATGCTGCCCAGATGGAATTAGGGCTTGGGGAATTAGATAAGAAAATGTGATATTCTAGCTATAATAAACTGCTCTTTGTTTCTGACACAAGTCTTTGTATCTTCAATCAACTTCTACAGGACAGTAGCAGGTTAGCTTGTTAGCTTGCCCATAGAATAAAACTCAGACACTTCAAAGTTCTTGAATATATAGTATGCTTGAGGAATAGCAAGGAGTTCAGTGTGATTTAAGCAGGGTAAAAACTGGTGATAGAGTATTAGGAGATGATGCCCAGAGAGGAGGAATTGGAAAGATGGAGAGAACATTTTGCAGGGTTTTATAAGCTACTGCAAGGAAAAATATACCTACAGTTAGAGGAGTGAGAAGCCATTGGGTTTTAAGAAACATGTGACATGATGTGACTAAAGTTATAAGAAGATCATTCTGGTTGCTGTGTTTTTTCAGGTTACTGGGTATATTTGGTATATAGGATGATGGACAATGATAGGCTAGTGGATATAAGAAACACGGTGTTATCAAACCACCTGAAACTGCCATCAACAGGAAAATCTGAAGGTGGAAAAGATTTTGGTAATAAAATCAAGATTTCAGTTTTGATATGAGATATAGTGGTTTGAGAGGTTAGTGAATCATGAAAATCAAAATTAAAACAGAAAATTAAATATGCCTATAGGCTAGAGATAGACATTTAGTAATAAAAATATCAGTAGTATTTTAACAATTAGACTGTAGAAGTCATTAAACTATGTGTGTGTAAATGTTTATATTTCAGTTTGATTCAGTTTAGAATTCTAGCCTGGAAAGATTGTATTCTGGCTCCAATTTGTGTGTGTTTTTTGAGTTGTCAATTATCAACTAGATTTTTACTCTGTAAAAGATGGCTTGTGTTTTCATAAAGCTGTTTTTTAAGATTTACATTTTGCCTTGATTTATAAGAAGTTTTACACACTGTGTCTATATATTGAATGTTTTATTATTTATTGTTCTTGAGATATGCAAATCTTGAATCTATGGGTCATCTTTAATGAACATTTCCTTAATTATAATCTCTTCAAACACTATTTCTGTTCTATTCTCAAATTTTGTTTTAGAACTTCAATTACATATATATTAGACAATCTCTTGTGTTCTATATCTAACATATGTTAAGTATTTCCAACTTTTGCTGTTTCTGTTCAGTTCAGTTCAGTCGCTCAGTCATGTTCGACTTTTTGCGACCCCATGAATCGCAGCTCTCCAGACCTCCCTATCACCAACTCCCAGAGTTCACGCAGACTTGCTTCCATCGAGTCAGTGGTGCCATCCAGCCATCTCATCCTCGGTCGTCCCCTTCTCCTCCTACTCCCAATCCCTCCCAACATCAGAGTCTTTTCCAATGAGTTAACTCTTCTCATGAGGTGGCCAAAGTGCTGGAGTTCCAGCTTTAGCATCATTCCTTCCAAAGAAATATCCCAGGGCTGATCTCCTTCAGAATGGACAGATTGAATCTCCTTGCAGTCCAAGAGACTCTCAAGAGTCTTCTCCAACACCACAGTTCAAAAGCATCAATTCTTTGGCGCTCAGCCTTCTTCACAGTCCAACTCTCACATCCATATATGACTACTGGAAAAACCATAGCCTTGACTAGACGGACCTTAGTCAGCAAAGTAATGTCTCTGCTTTTGAATATGCTATCTAGGTTGGTCATAACCCTTCCAAGGAGAAAGCGTCTTTTAATTTCATGACCGAAATCACCATCTGTAGTGATTTTGGAGCCCCCAAAATAAAGTCTGAAACTGTTTCCACTGTTTCCCCATTTATTTCCCATGGAGTGATGGGACTGGATACCATGATCTTCGTTTTCTGAATGTTGAGCTGTAAGCCAACTTTTTGACTCTCCTCCTTCACTTTCATCAAGATGCTTTTTAGTTCCTCTTCACTTCCTGCCATAAGGGTGGTGTCATCTTCATGTCTGAGGTTATTGACATTTCTCCCGGCAATCTTGATTCCAACTTGTGTTTCTTCCAGTCCAGCGTTTCTCATAATGTACTCTGCATATGAGTTAAATAAGCAAGGTGACAATATACAACCTTGACATACTCTTTTTCCTATTTGAAACCAGTCTGTTGTTCCATGTTCAGTTCTAACTGTTGCTTCCTGGTCTGCATGCAGATTTCTCAGGAGGCAGGTCAGGTGGTCTGGTATTCCCATCTCTTTCAGAATTTTCCACAGTTTATTGTGATCCACACAGTCAAAGGCTTTGGCATGGTCAACAAAGCAGAAATAGATGTTTTTCTGGAACTCTTGCTTTTTCCATGATCCAGCGGATGTTGGTAATTTGATCTCTGGTTCCTCTGCTTTTCTAAAACCAGTCTAAATATTTTCTTATGATTTGTAACCACACACACTTTTATACATCCAATAATGCAGATTCCTTTTGTTCTACTGTTTTTTTTTATAAAACTTGTCAGTTTTTCTGGAACTCTTGCTTTTTCCATGATCCAGCGGATGTTGGTAATTTGATCTCTGGTTCCTCTGCTTTTCTAAAACCAGTCTAAATATTTTCTTATGATTTGTAACCACACACACTTTTATACATCCAATAATGCAGATTCCTTTTGTTCTACTGTTTTTTTTTATAACTTGTCTTTTTAAAAATGTATTTACTTTAATTGGAGGCTAATTACTTTACAATATCATAGTGGTTTTGCCATACATTGACATGAATCAGCCGTGGGTGTACATGTGTTCCCCATCCTGAACAAATAAGTTGTCCCCACCTCCCTCCCAATAAGTTGTCTTGTTTCCTAATGTGCCCATGTTTGTGTCTATTTAGACAACTTTTTAAAATATTGTGAAAACTAGGATGATATCTTTCCCAAAGGAAACTTTATTTCTTTCTTTCAAGATAACCAAGGGCATAATCACCCCAGTATCATCTTAAACCAATATCAAGAATTAATATTATTTTAAAATGTACTACAGCCTCTGTATTACCTGCATTACTCTTTTTAGCAAACAATTGTGTTTCAATCTACTGTTGGAGGTGTTCACTAGGCATTCCTCTTTAGCAAGACTTAGAAATAAACTTTCCCCCTTCCGCCATGAGGGTATCAAAAGCTCCATTCCATCTCTGACTTTCAGCCAACATCTTCAGAAATAACTTTCTGTCTGCAGGAGAAAACTATCTCTACGACCAGGTTCACCTCTTAGATTTTGCTCCTTTCTATCATTTTTGGTAAATTCTTTAAAAGCTTCTTACCTCTCAAATGCATTTAATTATTCAGAAGATTGGTATTGCTGTTATCAAGCAATAGTACTCTGAGTTGACTTATTGTAAATTACGCATTCATCATTACCAAATAAAGAGCTACGTCTATTAGTTTGTAATTACATCTGTGGTTCCATAATTACTTAATCAAAAAAATAACCTAAGTGTATATAACAATGGCTCATGTCAATGCATTATCCTAAAAACCTAGCTCAGTTCAGTTCAGTTCATTTCAGTCGCTCAGTCATGTCCGACTCTTTGTGACGACATGAATTGCACCACACCAGACCTCCCTGTCCATCACCAACTCCAGGAGTTCACTCAGACTCACGTCCATCGAGTCTGTGATGCCATCCAGCCATCTCATCTTCTCCCATCCCCTTCTCCTCCTGCCCCCATTCTCTCCCAGCATCAGTCTTTTCCAATGAGTCAATTTTTCTCACGAGGTGGCCAAAGTACTGGAGTTTCACCTTCAAAATCAGTCCTTCCAATGAACACCCAGGACTGATCTCCTTTAGAATAGACTGGTTGGATCTCCTTGCAGTCCAAGAGACTCTCAAGAGNCCACACCAGACCTCCCTGTCCATCACCAACTCCAGGAGTTCACTCAGACTCACGTCCATCGAGTCTGTGATGCCATCCAGCCATCTCATCTTCTCCCATCCCCTTCTCCTCCTGCCCCCATTCTCTCCCAGCATCAGTCTTTTCCAATGAGTCAATTTTTCTCACGAGGTGGCCAAAGTACTGGAGTTTCACCTTCAAAATCAGTCCTTCCAATGAACACCCAGGACTGATCTCCTTTAGAATAGACTGGTTGGATCTCCTTGCAGTCCAAGAGACTCTCAAGAGTCTTCTCCAACACCACAGTCCAAAAGCATCAATTCTTCAGTGCTCAGTCTTCTTCACAGTCCAACTGTCACATCCATACATGACCACTGGGAAAACCATAGCCTTAACTAGATGGACATTTGTTGGCAAAATAATATCTCTGCTTTTCAATATGCTAATGATATCTAGGTTGGTCATAACTTTCCTTCCAAGGAGTAGGCATCTTTTAATTTCATGGCTGAAATCACCATCTGCAGTGATTTTGGAGCCCCAAAAAATAAAGTCTGACACTATTTCCACTTTTCCCTCATCTATTTCCCATGAAGTGATGGGACCAGATGTCATGATCTTCGTTTTCTGAATGTTGAACTTTAAGCCAACTTTTTCACTCTCCTCTTTCACTTTCATCAAGAAGCTTTTTAGTTCCTCTTCACTTTCTGCCATAAGTGTGGTGTCATCTGCATATCTGAAGTTATTGACATTTCTCCCAGCAATCTTGATTCCAGCTTGTGCTTCTTTCAGCCCAGTGTTTCTCATGATGTACTCTGCATATAAGTTAAATAAACAGGGTGACAATATACAGCCTTCTCATACTCCTTTTCCTATTAGGAACCAGTCCATTCTTCCATGTCCAGTTCTAACTGTTGCTTCCTGACCTGAATATAGGTTTCTCAGGAAGCAGGTCAAGTGGTCTGTTATTCTCATCTCTTTCAGAATTTTCCACAGTAGGTTAGTGTTAAATAATGATATTTGTTGTTGCTGTTCAGTCATTAAATCATATCTGACTATTTTCAATCATATAAACTGTAGCTCATCAAGCTCCTCTGTCCATGGAGTTCTCCAGGCAAAAATTCTGCAGTATGTTGCCATTTCCTTCACTAAAATAATAACATTAGGTTGGTACAAAAATAATTGCAGTTTTACATTGTTGAATTTTGACATTGGAATACATTCTGAAATAAATACTGATATGTTATGGTGATGAACAGGGAAGGCTGATGTGCTGCGACTCATGGGGTCGCAAAGAGTCTGACACGACTTAGCAACTGAACTGAACTGAACTGAATACATCACTGTACTGAGCATTTCTCACTTTATGTTTCTTTGCTAATGTCTTATTACTTGTTTGTTTATATTTATTTTGGAATAAGAAAATGATGTTAGACAAAAAGCAAATTCAGCCCATTTTTAATTGGAGTTCAAAATGGGTCATAAAGCACTGACAACAACTTGCAACATCAAAAACGCATTTGGCCCAGAAACTGCTAAAAAAAAATACAGTGTTGTGGTGGTTCAAGAAGTTTTGCAAAGACGATGAGAACCATGAAGGTGAGGAGTGTAGCGACTAACCATCAGAAATTGACAGTGACCAATGGAAAGCAACCATCGAAGCTGATTGTTTTACAACTACCTGAGAAATTGCTAAAGAACTCAACGTTGTCCATTTTATGGTCATTCCACATTTAAAGCACACTGGCAAGATGAAAAGTTAGATAAGTAGGTGCCTCATCAGCTGATCAGAAAATAAGCAAATAAAATCTTTTTTTTTTTTTTTGAAGTGTTGTCTGCTCTTATTCTCAGTCAATCAGTTCAGTTGATCAGCCATGTACGACTCTTTGTGACCTCACGTATTGCAGCATGGACTCCTTGTCCACCACCAATGCCTGGGGTTTACTCAAATTCATGTCCAGTGAGTCAGTGATAACATCCAACAATCTCATCCTATGTGATCCCCTTCTCAGCCTGCCTTCAATCTTTCCCAACATCTTTTCAAATGAGTCAGTTCTTCGTATCAGGTGGCCAAAGTATTGGAGTTTCAGCTTCAGCTTCAGCATCAGTCTTTCCAAAGATATTCAGGATTGATTTGCTTGCCATCCAAAGGACTCTCAAGAGTCTTCTCCAACACCGCAGTTCAAAAGCATCAGTTCTTGAGCTTTACATTTTCTTTATTGTCAAACTCTCATATCCATACATGACTACTGAAACAACCATAGTTTTCACTAGATGGACCTGTGTTGGTAAAGTTATGTCTCTGCTTTTTAATATACTATCTAAGTTGGTCATAACTTTTCTTCCAGGAGCCAGTGTCTTAATTTCAAAGCTGAAGTCACCATCTGCAGTGTTTTTGGAGCCCAAGAAACTAAAAGTCTCTCGCTGTTTCCATAGTTTCCCCACCTATTAGCCATGAAGTGATGGGACTGGATGCCATGATTTTAGTTTTCTGAAAGTTGACTTTTAAGTCAGCTCTTTCACTGTCCTTTTTAACTTTCATCAAGAGGATCCTTAGTTCTGCTTCACTTTCTGCCATAAGTGTCCTGTCATTCATGTATCTGAAGTTATTGACATTTCTCCCAGTAATCTTCATTCCAGTTCATGCTTCATCCAGTCTAGCATTTTGCATGATGTACTCTGTATATACTGTATAGGGGAGGCAGTGATCAAGATCATCCCCAGGAAAAAGAAATGGAAAAAAGCAAAATGTTTGTTTGACAAGGCCTTATAATGAAAAGAAGAGAAGTGAAAGTCAATGGAGAAAAGGAAAGATATACCCATTTGAATGCAGAGTTCCAAAAAATAGCAAGGAGAGAGAAGAAAGCCTTCCTCAGTGATCAGTGCAAAGAAATAGAGGAAACAACAGAATGGGAAAGACTAGAGGTCACTTCAAGAAAATTAGAGATACCAAGGGAACATTTCATGTAAAGATGGCTCAGTAAAAGACAAAAATAGTAGGGACCTAATAGAAGCAGAATATATTAAGACACAGTGGCAAGAGTACACAGAAGAACTATACAAAAAAAAAAAAAAAAA
>SJYX01023335.1:440719-454807 GCA_006410675.1 Oreotragus oreotragus | reverse complement strand
ACATATATATGGAATTTAGAAAGATGGTAATGAGGACCCTGTATGGAAGACAGCAAAAGAGACACAAATGTGTAGAGCAGACTTTTGGACTCTGAGGGAGAGGGAGAAGGAGAGGGTGGGATGATTTGGGAGAATAGCATCGAAATATGTATACTACCATGTAAGAAATGAATCGCCAGTCTATGTTCGATGCAGGATGCAGGATGCTTGGGGCTGGTGCATGGGGATGATCCGGAGGGATGATGTGGGGTGGGAGGTGGGAGGGGGGTTCATGTTTGGGAGTTCGTGTACACCCGTGGCAGATTCATGTCAATGTATGCCAAATCCAATACAGTACTGTAAAGTAAAATAAAGTTTAAAAAAAAAAAAAAAGAGAGAGAGAGAGAGAAAGAAAAATAAATAAATAAAAAGCATCTTGATGAAAGTGAAAGAGGAGAGTGAAAAAGTTGGCTTAAAGTTCAACATTTAGAAAACGAAGATCATGGCATCTGGTCCCATCACTTCATGGGAAATAGATGGGGAAGTGGAAACAGTTTCAGACTTTATTTCGGTGGGCTCCAAAATCACTACAGATGGTGATCGCAGCCATGAAACTAAAAGACGCTTACTCCTTGGAAGGAAGTTATGACCAACCTAGATAGCATTTTTAAAAGCAGAGACAATACTTTGCAAACACAGGTCTGTCTAGACAAGGCTATGGTTTTTCCTGTGGTCATGTATGGATGTGAAACTTGGACTGTGAAGAAGACTGAGCACTGAAGTACTGATGATTTTGAACTGTCGTGTTGGAGAAGACTCTTGAGAGTCCCTTGGACTGCAAGGAGATCCAACCAGTCCATTCTGAAGGAGATCAGCCCTGGGATTTCTTTGGAGGGAATGATGCTGAAGCTGAAATTCCAGTACTTTGGCTGCCTCACGTGAAGAATTGACTTATTGGAAAAGACTCTGATGCTGGGAGGGAATGGGGGCAGGAGGAAAAGGGGATGACAGAGGATGAGATGGCTGGATGGCATCACTGACTCGATGGACATGAGTTTGAGTGAACTCCGGGAATTGTCAATGGACAGCGAAGCCTGGCATGCTGCAATTCATGGAGTCACAAAGAGTCAGACACGACTGAGTGACTGAACTGAACTGAATTGAATACTCTAATTTTTTTTAATAGGGAGCTTTGTTATTGCCTCTTTGGTACTTCCTTGATAGATTAAAGTTTAACCTATATTTTGTTTCTAGTTATTCAGAAATATCATCTTACTTCATGTATTAAAAATTGTAGTTAGTTCTTTGTACACATTTCTTAAATAGAAAGCATTTTCCCTGTGGGGTCACACACAGTATTGCACTTATCTGAGAAAAAGTTCATATTGCTAAAAGAAAGACAAGTACAGAAGATAAATCAAATACTAGCACTTTGCTAAAAATTATAGTTTAAAAACAGCATGGTAAATATTAGATATATTATATTTGTAACTATAATAAGAAAAATGAAAATATCACTTATTCCTCTCCAATTTATTATTATTATTTTTCTGGTAATGACAACAGTTAATGTTATTCTATGTGTTTTATACATATCTAAATGTGTGAAAAAAATATATTCTTTATTTCACACTAATATGTGTGTCTCTATTTAAGTAACTTTCAACTCACTATTTTTGGTTTACATAAGTAACCTACTACTCAGATAAACTCAACCCCTAAACTGCAGAAGGCATACATTTTAAACTGTAATGTTGTGATCAGACATAACTCATCCTAATTATAGAAGCACTTTCTTGGCACATAAAATGTGAAGATGCCATATCCTATCTCCTCTGTCTTTCAAGTTAAAGACATTTTCTGTGATCATAATTTAAAAGCAGCATACAAATTCATGATACTTGATTATTTAATTTAATTAATTTTTATATGATAGTATTCCTATTCTTTTGGATAGTAAAGCTATATAACTTCTTTTACTTTTTGCCTGAGGCAAAGTGCTAGTATTTGATTTATCTTCTGTACTTGTCTTTCTTTTAGCAATATGAACTTTTTCCTCAGACAAGTGCAATACTGTGTGTAACCCCACAGGGAAAATGCTTTCTTTTTAAGAAATGTGTACAAAGTACTTAATAAGTCATATCATTCCATGATTTACTGTATATTATATTTTCAGTGACTACAGTTAACTTCCTTGGTCTCTAGATGCCAACATTTTAATAAAAACAAGACATTTTCAACAAAATGTTAGAACCACAGTGATCAAAGTGATGTGGGAGCAGTTTGGCAACAGTCTGAGCTTTGAATTTCCTATTCACTTTCCAAAACATTCACTTAAAAAGCATTTATTGAAGCTGAACTGCCTTTATCAGCCTGATCAGAGCTCCATAAAGAGCATGCATGATTCAACTGCCTTCCCAAGCTTTAAAAAAATATAACTTTGATATATACCTCACAAGTGCAGCACAATAGTTTTCATGCTCACGTTTGTTAAGATTTAGTGCAGCCATTAAAGAACAGAAGGGCTCTTTGGTGGCAATCCTCACACATACCAAATATCCCAAAGCAAAACCTTCTACAAATCAGAGATTAAGGTACTGACAAAAATTTCCACTTGATTGCAGTTTTCCCCTTTAAACCTTATATCAGGAGTGACTATCTTTTCGATCAAGTCTCTCAGGGAGGTGAATAGATAGGTTTTTTCCTCCTGGAGGAAAATATCAACTGAAAGATAAAAAGTGACATTTTATGTGCCTTGTCCAGGAGTCAGTCGATTTATTTAAAAAACGGTGTGTGAGCCTGACCTATACATGAAGTTTGTGGCATGTCTCTTGTCAAGTATTGATCATTTAAGACTTTACTGTTTGCCCACTGCAATGTAGCTAATAATCTCTTTTTATTTAGTTTGTGTCTTTGAATTCTTATCATGGCTTTAGTGATTTCTCTGGGACCTATTAGATCTTGCTTTTGCTGTGCAAATGGCTATGGAAATTAAGCTTGCTGAAACACTTTTCCTGGGCAAACACTCTTTGTTTGCCATCAGTTCATGTGTCAAGTGGTTTGCATGCAGATAGGGTCCATTTGGAAGCAGCGGGTACCATCAATCTTCATGACTTTGCTATACACACCATTTCACCTCAACCTGTTTCAATGGGAGATTGTAAAGGATGGCTGAGCAATCAAGCTATTCCCCTTGACTAACATCAGGTATTTCTATCTAACTTACCTTAGCACTTTGGGGTCAATGCTGAGTGAAAAAAAAGGGGGGGCTCTAGGTGATGTGGTCAAATGTCTTCCACATTTTGACATAATTACCAATTCAGTTGGCTTTCAAAATTGTGGTTTTGAGCTTATTTCCACTAATCAGAAGCAAAACTGATTTTTCTTTTTGTGTCCTCTACTGTCAGAGTTGGCCAAAATTTTGTGAATGATTAGTACAATTGCCTTATTTCCTGCATGACTTCACTGAGTTATCTGTCATGCAACCAAAAAATAAACCATACATATGAGAAATACAATGTTTAACTTGATTGTATTCCAACATGATAGATAATAAATGAATTAAGCATCTTTTCTTTCAAGGCAGTGGTTGATATAAATTGAGGAAATTATAATTATAAATAAAAAGTCTTATGGAAAATATTCTTGTGTTTGTGTCTGAGCTTTTTCATGTCTGTTTTCCTATATACCCATATACATATAAAAAGTAATGTGCTATTCTATTATATATTGAGTTTAGTGAATTGATCAATTGTGTTGAGCATTGTCCATCACTTTTTAGTATAACTGTTAGTCCCAATTCATAGCTCAAAAAGTAACTCACAAAAACTCAAATTATATTAGTTATATAATAGCCACAGTTTTTCATTTTTAATTGAAATGATATTAGCATCAAAATGTATTTTAAAAGAAATCCTTTAGATAGCAGAGTCAGAAAGCAGTATCTATCTATCTATCTATCTATCTATATATATATATATATATGTGAATTTGGAAATCACATTCAATAATCATTTATTTCCTAACCAAGTTACAGTGAAAATATTAGGCCTGATACACTTGAATGGAAATAATGAAAGAATAACTTAAAAGTTTAAATGCTGCACATAGATTTATTCTAATGAGTAGTGAAACAGAAAGATACAAATTTCCCCCAAATTAATACAGAATCCCTTAGTACTCTATAAATTCTTCCAATGTTTGGTTTATAAGTAAATATATGTTAAATATTCCACAAAACTCCCTAGAGAACTCAATTTTTTTTTAAATTAAGGTACAGTTGATTTGCAATATTACATTAGTTTCAGGTGCACATAGTGATGTAATATTTTTATAGATCCCACACACACATACTGCATTTATAGTTATTATAAAATACTGTGTATATTCTCTGTTTACAAGTAAAAATACATTGAAGAATCCATGAAGAAATTTTACTCAATTTTGAACTAGTGACAAAGTTAGAATTATGAAAAACTACATGCAAGTATGTGTATGTTTATGCAAATATACAACTCATTATTTTCATTTATTGAAAACAAGAGTTATGAACTAGAATCTTTTAAATAATATATCTTAAATAATATGTAATTTACATAATTTGATGACTGCATTAAAAATAATAGCTTATGGTGTCAAATTTTAAATACTATCAGAATATATATACCTATTTGTATAGTGTGCATTATATTTTAGTCCTATTGTTTATGAATAGGTAGCTTCTTAGTCAAGTAATATAAATTAATAAATATTACTGCTGCTGCTGCTGCTAAGTCACTTTAGTTGTGTTCGACTCTGGTGACCCCACAGATGACCACCTACCAGGATCCCCATCCCTGGGATTCTCCAGCAAGAACACTAGAGTGGGTGGCCATTTCCTTCTCCAATGCATGAAAGTGAAAAGTGAAAGTGAAGTCACTCAGTCATGTATGACTTTTAGCGACCTCATGGACTGCAGCCTACCAGGCTCCTCCATCCATGGGATTTTCCAGGCAAGAGTACTGGAATGGGTTGCCATTGCCTTCTCCTAATAAATATTACTATGAGTAGTAAAATGCATATATACAATTTTTTGCAATTCTATTTATCCTTTGTATCTTCCCTTATTGATGACTGGACATCTAAAACTATATCTGTTATTAACCCCTTTCTTCAAAGACTACTTTTTCTCTTCACTTCACATTCTCAATTCTATCATGCAATAGCAAAAAGGAATAGTCACACCCTTATATAAATTCTGGACTAATTTTATTCATCTAGGAATGGACAGTTGGCTAAATCTGAAAATATAATTTATTTTCTGAAACTTTGTCAAAAGGTAAATAATCAAATAAAGTTCATTTTTTTGGTGAGAATTAACTTTTGATATGTTTAAAATACTTGAAGCTGTATCTGGCATATGGTAAGATCCTGATGCTGAGAAAAATTGAGGACAAGAGGAGAACGTGGTGACAGAAGATTAAATAGTTGGATAACATCACAGACTCAATGGACATGAGTATGAGCAAACGCCAGGAGATATCAAAGGACAGAAAAGACTGGTGTGCTGCAGTCAATGGGTTAGCAAAGGGCTGGACACGATACAGTCACTGAGAAAAAACAACAAATGCTCAATAAATGCAAGTTATGACCATGACAATTATTATTCTAGAACTAACAGGCAAAAAAAGATGTCCTTTTCATTATAGAAGACTGGAATGCAAAACTGGGAAGTCAAGAAACACCAGGGGTAACAGGAAAAATTGGCCTTATAGTACAGAATGAAGCAAGGCAAAGGTTAATAGAATTTTGCCAAGAGAATGCACTGGTCATAGCAAACACCCTCTTCAAACAACACAAGAGAAGACTCTACACATGGAAATCACCAGATGGTCAACACCGAAATCAGATTATAATCTTTGCAACCAAAGATAGAGAAGCTCTATACAGTCAGCAAAAACAAGATTGGGAGCTGACTGTGGCTCAGATCATGAACTCCTTATTGCCAAATTCAGACTTCAGTTGAAGAAAGTAGGGAAAACCACTAGACCATTCAGTATGACCTAAATCAAATCCCTTATGGTTAAACAGTGGAAATGAGAAATAGATTTAAGGGACTAAATCTGATAGAGTGCCTGATGAATTATGGACAGGCCTGATGAATTATGGACAGAGGTACATGACATTGTACAGGAGACAGGGATCAAGACCATCCCCAAGAAAAGGAAATGCAAAAAAAGGAAGATGTTCTCTGAAGAACTCTTAAACATAGTTGTAAAGAACAGAGAAGCAAAAAGCAAGGAAGAAAAGAGAGATAAACCCACTTGAATGCAGAGCTCCAAAGAAGAGCAAGGAGAGATAAGAAAGCCTTCTTCAGTGACCAGTGCAAAGAAATAGAGAACAATAGAATGGGAAATACCAGAGATCTCTTCAAGAAAATTAAAGATACCAAGGGAATATTTCATGCAAAGATGGACTCAATAAAAGACAGAAATGGTATGGACCTAACAGAAACAGACAATATTAAGACGAGGTGGCAAGAATACACAGAAGAACTGGACAAAAAAGATCTTCACAACTCAGATAATTATGATGGTGTGATCAATCACCTAGAGCCAGACATCCTGGAATGTGAAGTCAAGTGGGCCTTAGGAAGCATCACTATAAACAAAGCTACTGGAGGTGATGGAATTCCAGTTGAGCTATTTCAAATAAAAAGATGATGCTGTGAAAGTGCTACATTCAATATGCCAGAAAATTTGAAAAATTTAGCAGTGGTCACAGGAATGGAAAAAGTCAGTTTTCATTCCAATCCCAAAGAAAGGCAATGTCAAAGAACGTTCAAACTACTGCATAATTGCACTCATCTCGCACGCTAGTAAAGTAACGCTCAAAATTCTCCAAGCCAGGCTTCAACAATATGTGAACCATGAACTTCCAGATGTTTAAGCTGGTTTTAGAAAAGGCAGAGGAACCAGAGATCAAATTGCCAAAATCTGCTGGATCATCGAAAAAGCAATAAATTTTCAGAAAAACCTCTACTTCTGCTTTATTGACTATGCCAAGGCCTTTGACTGTGTGGACCACAACAAACTGGAAAATTCTTCAAGAGATGGGAATACCAGACCACCTGCCTGCCTCCTCAGAAATTTGTATGCAGGTCAAGAAGCACCAGATAGAACTGGACATGAAACAACAGACTGGTTCCAAATTGGGAAAAGAGTACATCAAGGCTGTATGTTGTCCCCCTGCTTATTTAACTTATATGCAGAACACATCATGAGAAACCTTGGGTAGGCTGGATGAAGCACATGTCATGAGAAATATCAATAACCTCAGAAATGCAGTTGACATCACCCTTATGGCAGAAAGTGATGAAGAACTAAAGAGCCTCTTGATGAAAGTGAAAGAGGAGAGTGAAAAAGTTGGTTTAAAGCTCAACATTCAGAAAACAAAGGTCATGGCATCTGGTCCCATCACTTCATGGTAAATAGTTGGAGAAACACTGGAAACAGTGGCAGACTTTATTTTCAGGGCCTCCAAAATGACTGCAGATAGTGACTGCAGCCATGAATTTAAAAGACGCTTGGTTCTTGGAAGAAAAGCTATGACCAAGCTAGACAGCATACTAGAAAGCAAAGACATTACCTTGCCAACAAAGATGCATCTAATTAAGGCTATGGTTTTTCCAGTAGTCATGTATGGATGTGAGAATTGGACTGTAAAGAAAGCTGATCACTGAAGAATTGATGCTTTTGAACTGTGGTTTTGGAGAAAACTCTTGAGAGTCCTTTGGACAGCAAGGAAATCCAACCAGTCCATCCTAAAGGAAATCAGTCCTGAATATTCATTAGAAGGACTGATGTTGAAGCTGAAACTCCAATACTTTGGCCACCTGATGTGAAGAGCTGACTCATTTAAAAAGACCCTGATGCTGGGAAAGATTGAAGGTGGTTGGAGAAGGGAATGACAGAGGATGAAATGGTTGGATGGTGTCACTAACGTAATGGAGATGAGTTTCAGTAAGCTCTGGGAGTTGGTGATGGACAAGGAGGCCTGGTGTGCTGCATTCCATGGGATCATAAAGAGTTGGACACCACTGAGCAACATAAATGATTCTAATAATTATTATCATTTTAGAACAAGAGAGAGTCAAAATCTTGGTTTTAACCTGCAAATAATTCCCTCATAGACAGCATGAAAGGATTTTCTCAAAGCAGAAAAATTTAGGACCAGACATAGTTTTTAATCCAGAATAGTTGAGTTTCAAAGAATAAATTTCCTACATAGCTGATTTGCTTTATTGAGGTCAGAGCCTTGGTTAGGAAATAATGGGACATGAGACATGGGGTGGGCTATCTGGATTTATTCCTTGGAAATTTGTGTATAAACAGGTTCCTCTGAACTTAGAGGTGATACAGGAATGAACTATTAAAACATACTATATACTAGCACAAGCTTCTTGTCTGAGATGTTGCAGAGTTCTCTCCACTGTATGACAGTATAATCCACTGACCATTCAGTATTTGCCCCCACTTCCTTTTAGGCCTGTAACTAGAGTTAAGTTACAACACTTCCTTTTGAAGACATGCTGGGCATTATCAGAAAAGGAAAAAAATAATATTCCCTGAAATCCAAGAAATCTGTGAGACTGAGCTAGTGTGTACCACTAAAATAAAGGACAGGGTGTAAGGTATTGAATTTTGTGGCTTCTTGATCATGGGAGACTTAATTAAGGAGCACTGACCTGGAACACAGGATGTAACAACTTGGAAAGGACCACAGGACACATTTGATGCTAGAATAACTTAGCAATGTGTAAAAAGTAGTGGCTTACTCTACATGACATTGAAATGTCAGAGTTGATATTACATCAAGCAAAATATTAAAATACCTGGAAACTGGGCTTGCTAGAGTGGTTACTTTATGTAAAGGCCTAAAATTCTAAGATAATTATATTAGAAGAGAAAATCCACATAACATACAACTTATCATGTCCATTAGAAATATATTAGTGATAGAGGTCTCAGCTGGTCTTCCCTGGTAGCTCAGATGGTAAAGAATCTGCCTGCAATGTGGGAGACCCAGGTTCAATCTCTGGGTTGGGAAGATCCCCTGGAGAAGGAAATGACAACCCACTCCAGTATTCTTACCTGGAAAATCCCATGAACAGAGGTGCCTGGTGGGCTACAGTCCATGGTGTCACAAATAGTCCAACAGAGTAACTAACACACAGAGGTCTCAGCACTACCAAAAGTTTGATGGTGGTTCTCTGTGTAAATCACTCCTGACCATCGAAGAGGTTTTTATGGAGATAGACTTACTGATAGCAATCGGGATGATATGACTCTGAAACAATGATACTTCTGTGTTAAGTCAATGGATGCAAGTATTGTGATATGTGGCAAAGTCAAAAGGGAAACTATGAAAGTCTGACTTGAAACTAGTATTAAAAATAACACCCATAATTATAGAACATGACACACCAGGGAAAAATGATTGGGTACCCAACAAGTATCTTTTCATCCTGTTCATGGGGCTCTCAAGGCAAGAATACTGAAGTAGTTTGCCATTCCCTTCTCTGGCACACCACGTTTTGTCAGAACTCTCCATTAACCATCTTTCTTGGGTGGCCCTACACAGCATGGCTCAGAGTTTCATTGAGTTAGACAAGGCTGTGGGCTGTGGATGTTGTGGTCAGTTTGGTTAGTTTTCTGTGACTGTGGGTTTTATTCTGTCTGCCTTCAGATGGCTAAGGATAAGAGGCTTATGGGACCTTCTTGATGGGAGAGACTGACTGTGGGGAAAATGGGTCTTGTTCTGATGGGCAGGGCCATGCTCAGTCAATCTTCAATCTAATTTTCTGTTGATGAGTGGAGCCGTGTTCCCTCCCTGTTGTTTTTCCTGAGGCCGAACTATGGTAGGGGTAATGAAGGAAATGGAGACCTCCTTCAAAAAAGTCTCTTTTCCCAATCTTGTGGAAGTTCTGTTGTCAAATTACCTGAAGGTTCTCAGCCCCTTTGTGAGATCCCCAGGTTGGGAAATCTGTTGTGGTTCCTAGAACTTTCTTAACATTGGAAGAATTTCATTGGTATAATTGTTCTGCAGTTTCTGGGTCATCTGCTTGATTGCCTTATGGTGGGAATAATGGTAACCTCCTCCAAGAGGGCTTAAGCCACACTGCGTGACACAGGTCTGCTGCAGCCAGAACACCTGTCTCTGTGGCAGGCTGCTGCTGACCCCTGCCTTGCAGGAGACACTCAAACACTAAAAAACAGATATGACTCAATATCTGTGGAGTCTTTGGGACCTGATGCACACCAACTTAGCATATTAAAAACCAGAGACATTACTTTGCCAACAAAGCTCTGTTTATAGTCAAAGCTATGTCTTTTCCAGGAAATGGCAACGCACTCCAGTATTCCTGTCTGGAAAATCCCATGGATGGAGGAGCCTGGTGGGCTACAGTCTATGGGGTCACAGAATATTAGACACAACTGAGCAACTTTCACTTTTCATGATTTTTCCAGTAGTCATGTACAGGTGTGAGAGTTGGACTATAAAGAACGCAGAGTGCCAAAAAATTATGCTGGAGAAGACCCTTGAGAGTCCCTTGCACTGAGGAGATCAAACCATTCAATCCAAAATGAAGTCAGCCCTGAATATGCATTAGAAGGACTGATGCTGAAGCTGAAGTTCCAGATAATTTGGCCACCTGATGCAAAGAACTGAATCACTGGAAAGGATCCTGATGCTGGGAAAGACTGAGGACAGGAGGAGAAGGGGACGATAGAGGATGAGATGGTTGGATGGCATCACTGACTTGATGGACATGAGTTTGAGCAAGCTCTGGGAATTGGTGATAGACAGGAAACCCTGGCATGCTGAAGTCACATGGGGTCTCAAAGAGTCAGACAAGACTGAGGGACTTAACAGACAACAAGTATCTTACTCAATTTTTAACATTCAGTGGGGAAAAAAAAAGTGGGTAACCCAGAGGCTAAGTGACATGAGCTTTAAAAAAAAATAAACATCTCTTTCCAGGTTCTTGGGACTTGAGACTGTTTTTAGACTTAGATCCTTTAAGAGTTTGAATCTCAGGAAGGATCCTACAATACTAATGTAAGTGTACAATCAGACAGTTATGTGCTGGAGAAAGGGAAAATTTCAAATACTTTGAAGACTCCTGGGCACAGAGCCAAATTCCTTTGATATATAAGGATATGAAGAATCATAATGGCACCCTTTTTCACCTGGAAAACACGTTACTGAACCAGACTCAGGCCACTCACTTGATACAAAGCAAAGCCAAAGTAGTGGCACCAGGTTGTGGTGGGGAAAAAAAAAAAAAGAAAATACAATATCTGTTGAAGGATATCAAGCAAGGGAATGAAAGACAAGCCTCATATCCATTCAAACTTTGTCTCTGAGTTAGATTTTTTTTTCTTTTGTAAGTGAGAAGGGTAAAGAAGCATTGTTTGTTCCTTCCTCTTATGTCTTTTATGTGTTATTTCTTAACCATAATTTTGGGAGTTAGAAAGTCTCTGGCTTACAATTCTCTGGCTAGGTGGTCTATGACTCTGAGCTCTCTTAGCTCATCCTGGTTTGGAGAAAACACCCTGAGTTTTTCTGATACTGGTGTTATCTATAATACCAATTTTAATATATTTATAAAGTTATCAACAATACTAATTTTAGTCCTCTGACTGGTTGATTTGTGTTTATTTAGCACTGAATTGAAATCAGAGAGGACAAGAAAGGGAATAAAGCTTTACATTAAGTAATTAATTATAAATTCAGTGAAGGGAACTGGGTTTTAAGGGGTCTCAGTTTCAATATGGTAAAAGTGAAAGAAAGTGTTAGTCATTCAGTCATGTCTGACTCTTTGCAACCCCACGGACTGTAGCCCACCAGGATTTTCTGTCCATGGAATTCTCCAAGCAAGAATACTAAACTATGCATCCATTCTCTTCTCCAGGGGATCTTCCCGACCCAGAGATCAAACCCAGTTCTTCAGCATTGCAGGCAGATTCTTCACATTCTGAGCCACCAGGGAAGCCCTTCAATATGGAGTGCGTGTAACAAATGGCATTGTGTCCAAGGTCTAATGCCTTCAGTCTACATTAGTTCTGTAATCCATTCCATAGTCATTGTGTAGTTAGAATAGACATAATTGGTTGTTGGCACAAGGTTCTTGGCCTGTGGGATTAGGGTTATCATCATGGCAAAGGTAAAGTGGAAGCCTCTATAATTTATTCCCCCAGCCGTAGCCAGGAAAGTAAATTTAAGAAGCACATAAATAAACAAATAAAATTATTATCTTTCCCTGAGGAGATTATAGAATATATAGCCATTTTTTAAAATATAAAGTTACAGTTTGGTCATATCTTATTTCATTCTCCAGACAGATCTGAGAGAATAACAGTAGATTGCCACAAATATAAACCAAGTAGTATCTCAAATTGCAGCCTCTATATGGTGTCTTTGCTAGAGAAGATTGGCAAAGCTTTTGTTGAATATGTTTTCTTTGTTTATCTCCCTTTATAGAAAAAAAAAAAGATCAGAAATATTTTATGTTCACATGGAATAGAAAACAATATATATTACATAAGAGTACTAAGAGTATGATGACTCTTTCACCCTCTGTATTAGTCAAATCCAAAGGGATCTGAACTGCTTAGTCATCCTGTAAAATATCACATTGACTCTCTGTACAAGTCAAAGATTGTGGAGATAAATCCTATGCAGATTCACTGAAAATATCAGTAATTTGTGTTTGTTTGTTTGTTTGTTTTATGAAATCAACAATCAAAGGCATGTTGACACATCCCTCAAAAAAAAAAAAAAAAATCAGCATAGTTTGTACTTCTCACCATGAAGAGAAAGCACAATGCCTGATAGTCTTTTCTTTAGGTTCTGGAGGTGGCACATACACATCCAGAAATACAGATCCAAATAATTTTGGGGCCATAAAAAAAAGCTACTGACATTGTGTGAGGTCCAGAGAAAGAAAACTCTGCTTCAGGCCCGTGCATGTATGCTCAGTTGTTCATTCATGTCTGACTCTTTGTGATACCATGGACTGTAGCCTGCTAGGCTTCTCTGTCCATGGAATTCTCCAAACAAGGATACTGCAGTGGTCTGTCATTTCCTCCTCCAGGGAATCTTCCTGATCCAGGAATTGAACCTGCATCTCCTGTGCTTCCTGCGTTGGTTGGTGGATTCTTTACAACTGAGTCACCTAGGAAGCTTTGCATAGGGACAGGCAACAGTAAAAGCCACACTGATGTCTAACTCCTAAACTGTAACGGTAATTATATTAAAAATATAGTAACAGGAAAATATTCTGTGTAGTTTATGAACAACTCTAAAGGAAAAACCAAGTGTGGGCGCCTGTCAGCAAGCAATATTAATCTGTCAGCTCCTTCATAGATGCCTCAGCTTCACAGAGCTATTTCCCCTAGGGCTCACTCTTAGCTCCTCCCCCAAGGGCACGCAATCCATATCAAGTAATGAATTCATACAGGGGTATAATCCGGGACAATTTAGGATTTTTCAAGGCTGCCAATAGGCTTCCATTGTAACACAGCTTTGTCTCAGATTTGGTTTCTTGGTGAATTCCATCCTGAATAATTATGTGGGATTTTTTATTTTTCCTTAAATTTTTAAGATAGTTGATTACTTTGATACTAAGACAAATTAACAGAAAACCCATGATTAATTTAGAGCAAACTCAACTTTGTTAATTACAAATAAACCAAATTTTTCATGCATTAGACTTTGTTTACTAATATTTAAGACATTTGCATCAAGCTTCCTTTGCAAAATTGGCCTGTTAATTGTCTTACAAAAGTTATCGTTGTTACATTTGAGATCTAGGTATTTTTAAACTTACAAAGTGAGCTGTAAATGTACTCTCTTTTCCTATTCTTGTGAAGAGTGTGATATTTCATTATTATACATTTTATATTACTAATAAAATATTGATAAATTATTTTTACTTATTTCTTTTTATGTTTGGCATAGTTCATTGAAAAGTCATCCTAATCTAGAATATTACTTGGAACATTTTAAGTATTGTTTATATATTACTTCTACTACCCATTCTGTATTTAATTTTGCAAGAAATAA
>SJYX01023335.1:418658-430132 GCA_006410675.1 Oreotragus oreotragus | reverse complement strand
TGAGTGAATTCCGGGAGTTGGTGATGGACAGGGAGGCCTGGAGTGCTGTGATTCATAGGGTTGCAAAGAGGCGGACACGACTGGGTGACTGAACTGAAATGAACTTGTCTCCACCAGGTCGCCTCTAGCTCCCCCTCCCCCTTTTCTTCTCTACCCAACTCGGTGGATCTCTTTGTGTGTTCTGGGCTGTGGAGAACACTTAGGGAACTGATTACTGGCTGGATCTGTCTCTCACCTTTTGATTTCCCCTTTTATCCTCCTGGCCACCTCTGTCTCCTTCCTCCCTCTTCTCTTCTCTGTGTAACTCCGTGAACATCTCTGAGGGATCCAGACTGTGGAGAGCATATAGGGAAGTGATTACTGGCTAGCTTGTTGTCGCCCCTTATGATACCTCCTCTTCTCCTCCTGGTCACTTCTATCTACCTCCCCCCTCTTCTCTTCTCCATGTAACTCTGTGAACCTCTCTGGTTGTCCCTCACTGTGGAAAACTTTTCATCATTAGCCTAGATATTTTATAATTTGTGCTGTTTAGATGGAGAAGTCTTAAGGCTACTGTAAGAATAAGACTGAAAACCAGAGGCAGGATGCTTAAGTCCTAATCCTGAGAACACCAGAAAACTCCTGAATTCAGGGAACATTAATTGATTCAGCTCATCAAACGACTCCATACCTACACTGAAACCAAGCACCACCCAAGGGCCAACAATTTCCAGAGCAAGACATATCACACAAATTTTCCAGTAACACATGAACATAGACCTGAGCTTCAATATACAAGCTGCTGAAAGCCACACAAAACCCACTGAAATCTCAAATCTCACTACTAGACACTTCATTGTGCTCCAGAGAGAAGAAATCCATGTCCACCCACCAGAACACAGATACAAGCTTCCCCAAGCAGGAAAACTTGACAAACCACCCATCCAACCCACCCACAGCGAGGAACCTCCAAAAACAGAAGAACCAAAAACTGCCAAAATACAGAAAGGCCACACCAAACACAGCAATATAAATAAGATGAAAAGGCAGAGAAATACCCAACAGGTAAAGGAACAGGATAAATGCCCAACAAACCAAACAAAAGAGGAAAAGATAGGGAAACTATCTGATAAAGAATGCCAAATAATGATAATGAAAATGGTCCCAAATCTTGAAAACAAATTGCAGTTATAGTAAATAGCCTGGAGACAAGGATGGGGAAGATGCTAGAAAGGTTTAACAAGGACCTAAAGAAATAAAAAAGAGTTAATATATAATGAATACTGCAATAATGAGATCAAAAACTCTCTGGAGGTAACCTAGAGTAGAATAACTGAGGCAGAAGATAGGATAAGTGAGGTAGATCAGTTCAGTTCAGGTCAATCACTCAGTCGTGTCCTACTCTTTGCAACCCCATGAATCGCAGCACGCCAGGCTGCCCTGTACATCACCAGCTCCCAGAGTTCACCCAAACTCATGTTCATTGAGTCAGTGATGCCATCCATCCATCCTCTGTCGTCCCCTTCTCCTCCTGCCCCCAATCTCTCCCAGCGTTAAGGACTTTTTCAATGAGTCAGTTCTTCGCATGCGGTGGCCAGATTATTGGAGTTTCAGCTTCAGCATCAGTCGTTCCAGTGAACACCCAGCACTAGTCTCCTTTAGGATGGACTGCTTGCATCTCCTTGCAATTGAAGGGACTCGCAAGAGTCCTCTCCAACACAACATTTCAAAAGCATCAATTCTTCAGTGCTCAACTTTCTTCACACTCCAACTTTCAAATCCATACATGACCACAGGAAAAACTATACCCTTGAATAGATAGGTGTTTGTTGGCAAAGTAATGTCTNGCCGCTGCCCTTGGCCTCAGACGCAGACTCTACACATGAACATCACCAGATGGTCAACACCGAAATCAGATTGATTCTATTCTTTGCAACCAAAGATGAAGAAGCTATATACAGTCAACAAAAACAATACCAGGAGCTGACTATGGCTCAGATCATGAATTCCTTATTGCCAAACACAGACTCAAATTGAAGACAGTAGGGAAAACCGCTAGACCATTCAGATATGACCAAAATCAAATCCCTTATGATTATACAGTGGAACTGAGAAATAGATTTAAGGGCCTAGATCTGATAGATAGAGTGCCTGATGAACAATGGAATGAGGTTCATGACATTGTACAAGAGACAGGGATCACGACCACCCCCATGGAAAAGAAATGCAAAAAAGCAAAATGGCTATTGGGGGAGGACTTACAAATAACTGTGAAAAGAAGAGAGGCAAAAAAGCAAAAGAGAAAGCAAAAGATATAAGCATCTGAATGCAGAGTTCCAGAGAAGAGCAAGAAGAGATAAGAAAGCCTTCTTTAGCGGTCAATGCAAAGAAATAGAGGGAAAGAACAAAATAGGAAGGACTAGAGAGCTCTTCAAGAAAATTAGAGACACCAAGGGAACATTTCATGCAAAGATGGGCTCGATAAATGACAGAAATGGTATGGACATAACGGAAGCAGAAGATATTAAAAAGAGACGGCAAGGATANGAAAGAACAAAATAGGAAGGACTAGAGAGCTCTTCAAGAAAATTAGAGACACCAAGGGAACATTTCATGCAAAGATGGGCTTGATAAATGACAGAAATGGTATGGACATAACGGAAGCAGAAGATATTAAAAAGAGACGGCAAGGATACACAGATAAACTGTACAAAAAAGTTCTTCATGACCCAGATAATCATGATGGTGTGATCATTAATCTAGAGCCAGATATCCTGGAATGTGAAGTCAAGTGGGCCTTGGAAAACATCACTACGAACAAAGCTAGTGATGAAATTCCAGTTGAGCTATTTCAAATCCTGAAAAATGATGCTGTGAAAGTGCTGCAGTCAATATGCCAGCAAATTTGGAAAACTCAGCAGTGGTCACAGGACTGNGTGCTGCGATTCATGGGGTCGCAAAGAGTCGGACACGACTGAGCAACTGAACTGAACTGAACTGAAGAAGGAAACAGTCTGTCCTCAAGGCACACAATTTCTTTGTGGAGTAATTATTACATGCTCAGAATGATTCAGTTAAAACTCCAAAGCAGGAAAACTGTGAATTGTTTGGCGTTTATGTAACATTGAAAATGGCAAAGTAACTATGTGATTAATTTGACACAGAACTTTAAAAAAATTTTTTACTAGGTCTTTTCTGAAATTCAGTTGGATTATTCTCCATTTCTTTCCTTTCCTCACTCTCAAATCAATACATTTCCATATCACCTGCTATTCTTATCAAATGGATCTGAGGATAAGACATCAGTTCAATATCTTTAGGCATTCTCGTTTTGAATGGTTGTACATTCTGATACTTTTTTTTAAAATTGTTTGTCAATGATGTAACTGGTAGAAATCTTAAAGCAGTGGTTTAAATAAGAGATAAATGGAAAGATCAGAGCAAGATGGTTTATTCATTTATAGTATCATTTGCCAATCAAGTAGGCCACTGAAACCTGGGTGTCTCGTTCTAATAAGAAGGAACAAAATGAAAGCATAAATGAATGGAAGGAGCTGATGAGGACTCATGTTAGGAGATCCAGCCGGCTTTCCTCAGAACTTGCTTGCGTTTCAAAACTCATGGGAGCTCTTCCATTGTGAGTAACAGTGTTATGTACTTACCTTGTTATTTTTGTTTTGACATATGTGAGATTTATCTATCTATATATGGAGAGAGAGTTCATTCAGAAGTGCCATAATGCACATATCTTATGTTCTAAAAATTTAACTAAATATTTAAATTTCTCTTTAAGTCATTTTACCTTACTGATATTTCAGAGTCAGTTGGTCACTTTTTTCCCCTAGCTCTTTAAGTCAGCATTAAAAATCATAGAGACAAATCTATGGCATCCCAGAGGTATCAGGATAAAGTGCCTGGCAATTTTAAGAATTAAACAACAGCAAAGTAGCACTGTCTTCCAAGTATACGATAGAAAAAATTTTGTAAAACCCAAGGCTACCCTGACTTCAACATGAATTTCTTCTATGCACAGATTTTTCACTTGGATTAATCTTTGCTTCATTTTGTATTATCTCATTCAAAAATAATAAATTGCTTTAATCACTGGTTCCTCAGGTATGTTAATCAATTACTTCAAATATAATACACCTTATATATAAACATATTTTCATTGTTTTATGTATAAGCACACATATGTATGTCATACCACTTTTAAAATAAAATATATCTCTCCAGTTTCCTAGAAGCTGCCAAAGTTTCCTTGTCAAAATTGCTGAAGTTTCAAAACATTGTAGCTTCTCAAGGAACAGAAATCTTGTCTCTGAAGGAACTGCCGTGAATCACTTCCTCAAAGGTCAGCAGGCATCTTGAGAAGAGACTGCTTAAGTCCCAGCATGACATTTTCCTACGTGAATACCCCCCAAATAATTCACACATTCTGTTACCATAAGAGGGTAAGAAAGAAAAGAGCGAGTAAAGAGAAAGAAAAGAGATATGAGTTTGCCTTTCACCTCTGTGCTCTGAGTTAGGTTTCTAGTTAACAACTTTTTATCACTGAGGAACAGACAAAAGCAAAGAACTTACTCCTCCTGGACACTGCAGCAAGAATATTCACTCACTCATCCTTCCACTGATTCATCCGTTCATCCATCCATCCAGCCAGCCAGCCTTCCAGCCATCCAGTCACTTATTTATTCATGTGTCCATTCTTTCAAGAGAGGAGGCTGTATGTTTTCTCTCTTACTCTGGCCAATGCACCTCCTTGAAGAAAAAATCACGTTGCTGCAGCATAATTTTAATTGTGAAGCTTTCAATCTCTGCTTAGGGCCAGAGTTTCATGGGCAGATTTTTCTGGTTCCTGTAAACTTTGTTCCATAAGCTTGGGAACAGTTCAGCAATAATCTTTCTTACCATGTAAGCAGTTTTACTCAGAACCACACAGAGCATCATGCTAAATCCTAATAATGACACATAGAGAGGGGGTGAGTAAGCTGAGGGACAAGAGCTGGAGTGCATGGATCCAGATCCTCTCCATCCATCTCCAGAGTCCTCAGACATCTCACTGCCATGGTGCCTTCCATAATGGTTTCTGCTAGAACTCCTTTGGTTTCATTTTTTTCCCCAAAGTACTATCTTCCTCTAAAGCAATAAATGTCACTCTTCACCTGGTGAAGACTTTACCGGAAACATCAATACACTTTCTCCAGAACAAGTGAAAGGAACAAGGTCCATCTCAAAAAAAGTTTTATCTGCAAGTCATACAGGAAAACTATAGAAACGTGACATTGGCTCGGGGCAGAAGTGAATGCTCTCAAGAGAAACGTGTATAGAAACATGGGCCATGGGGCAGAGCAGGAAAGATGCTAAGTGAGGATGTTATCTCAGGCTGGAGCCTAGCCTCAGCCTGGTCCTTGGAGGAGATGGAGAGCAGGAGTGGCACCATCAAGGTGTCCTTCCTTGCAGGAGGATGGCTGGTCTTTTATACCCTGTGTAGGTCAGTCACTGGCTCTTGACTTCTTCTAGGAGAAGAGAATAATCTCCAAGGAATTTTGGATCAAAGTAGGTCCCTACTGCCAACAGTAACTCCTACGAGACGAGCACAGGCATGAACTGTCAGCATCCAGAGGCTGGTTGGGGGGTTGGTGATACAGCTTGATGACAAGGATCTGGGTTGTGGTACCAACAGGCTTCATTAAGGATGTCTTTGGGTCTTCCTACAGTCTATCATAGGGGAATGAAACTTGAAACTCACAATGAAACTTACAGGGGAACATCTTTGCTACTTGATATCAGTTCAGTCACTCAGTTGTGTCCGACTCTCTGTGACCCCCATGGACTGTAGCACATCAGGCTTCCCTATCCATCACCAACTCCCGGAGCTTGCTCAAACTCATGTCCACAGAGTTAGTGATGCCACCTAACCATCTCATCCTCTGCCATCCCCTTCTCCTCCTGCCTTCAATCTTTCCCAGCATCAGGGCCTTTTCCAATGAGTCAGTTTTTGATATCTGAGCTGTACCTCTGTAGCTTGTTCTGCAAAGGATGTCCTCTCAAGATCAACCACCATTTAAGGATCTTGGACAGGCCTGTGCACAGTGACCCTTGGCATTTTACATAGCATGATGGAAGTGGGCAGCCTGGGAAATTCTTTCACCTTTCCAGATACCATTTCATCTTCTGCAAAATGTAAAACTCTTACTAAGCTGCCTCTAATTCACCCATTAGAGCAAGATGTCCTGAGATAATAAATTGGCCTTTGAGGATGTACATGTTTGAAAACATGAAATGAACTTACAGGATTTGAGATCTAGTGTAAATTCTGGGTCTGGAAAAAGCTCCTCTGGCAAGGTGGTGTAAGAGCCTTGAGAGCACAATCCATTTTCTTTGTTTTATCTTTTATTCTGAGCTAAGGGAGTTGTCCCTTTCTGTTGCTAGCTTTTCTTTAAAAACAACCCAAAAAAATATGAACTAAACACATCATATTCATTTTTAGTCAATTGGAAGATAGTGAACTAAGACATTTTCCATTGCCCTCGAGTCTTCAAACTGTTGTTGACATTAAATTAATTGTTAGGGAGCTCAGCTCGGTGCTCTGTGATAACCTAGAGAGGTAGGATTGGCTTGAATAGGAGGGAGGCTTAAGAGGAGGAGATATATGTATACATAATAGCTGATTTGCTTTGCTGTACAGCAGAAAATAACCCAATATTGTTAAGCGATTATACTCCAAAAAAGATAAGTTGTATCATCATTCATCTCTAATCTGTTGCACATGAAAGATATTAACTGACTAAAAATTTGCCTTCCAAAAATCATAAAGCATCAGTTCAAATGCAGTTCTGCCACCCACCACCTAGAAGACCTTTGGTCATTTACTGAGCTATCCTAACATTCAGTTCTATTTTTAGTTTACAGATGGGATTAAAAAGAGTATCCTTTGCAAGGAGTTCTGAGGATTAAATAGAAGAGTGCTTAGAAAACACCATGCCTTAAACACAATAAACATCAAATATTTCTTATTTCCTTTCACATCCTTTTATTCTTATACTTGTTAGTATAATGCTCTTGGAAATTTCTGAAAGCTAAGTACTTTTCTTCCATTTTGATATCAGTCAGATTGGTCATTAAGACCCCAACTGGCTTGTCCATGGTGTATATTGATGATGCCAAGCTCAGAGATGAGATGGACCAAGTGATGACTTAGTTAGCTAATTCAGTTTGTAGCAATAACATTAGTTTAAGATGCTGGCTGCAATTTTAAGCATCACAAACCATGAGTCTCCTACAGCTGTTGCTTACCTTCCTACTGCATGGGTCCTTCTGTCTAATTATTTCTCACACTGTATCTCTGGTTTGAATGGTTCTGGCTTTGCATCTCTGTAAGAGCAAACACAGCTCATGATCCATCAGACAGGCCTCTTTTATGAAAATGTCTCTTGTTATCCCATCTGTTTGGCTCTTTCTTGCATTACCTTCTAAATGTATATATTCTAGTTAGGTATCGTGTTTGTTTTCTATTGGTGTAACAGGTCCACAAACTTGGTGGCTGAAACCAATACAAATTGATTCTCTTGCAGGTATAGGTTAGAATTCTGACATGGGTCTCACTGGGCTAAAATGAAGGTGTCCCTGGGGCTTGCACTCTCTTCTGGAGGCGCTAGGAGAACACGTACTCCCTCAACTTGTTCACTTTATAGAGTCACTCAGATCTCTTGGCTCCGACCCCCAGCCCTCCTTGTTCAAAGCCAGCATCACTGGGCCAAGGTCTTCTCATAACATCACTCTGACCTTCTTTTTTGCCTTCCTCTTCCACTTCTCAGAACCCTCATGGTTATACTGGGCTAATAGAGGCAACCCAGAATAATTTCACTATCTAAGGTTCATGGATTAACACCCTTCATTTTATCTGCCGCCTCAACTTCCCTTTGTCATAAAGCATGACATTTTCTAGGTCCTAGGGGTTAGGACTGGATATTTTTGAGGGATGAGCTGAGGAGGGGTGTCTTTACCATCATAGAGTTTATAATCTAGTGGGGTGGGAGAGAGATACAAGAAAAGTAAGCCAATAACCCGATGAATGATGGTAAGTAGTGATAGTAATTGAGAAAGAGTAAACCAGATGAATGGGGTTAGAACCTGAGAGGGGAGGATCTGCATAGTCAGGGCAGCGTTACTAGAAAGGTAACACTGAAGCTGAGACTTGGGGGAGGATCCTGCTGCTCACACGAGTGGCGGACCAAGTAGAGTCAGGGAAGACTAGGAAAGGGGATGAAGGCTGGCTTTCCAGGCGGGAGGGACCACAGCACAAAGTTTAAAAGGGGAAAAGAGAGATTGGTCCATTTAATAAACTACAGAGGGTTCATGGAGTTAGAGTATAACAGGCTTGGGGGAGGATGAAACTGAATGTGTTAGTTGCTCAGCCATGTTCCACTCTCTGCAACCCCGTGGACTGTGGCTCAACAGACCCCTCTGGCTATCGGATCTCTCAGACGAGAATACTGGAGTGGGTTATCATTCCCTTCTCCAGGGGATCACCTCGGCCCAGGGATTGAACCCATGTCTCCTGCAAGTATCCTGCACTGCACTGCAGGTGGATTCTTTTACTGCTGAACCACTCGGGAAGCCCACACATACATATATTATATTTTAATAAAAAGAAAAATTTCAAGTTAAGCTGTAACACAACTCTTAGCATTGATTAGGAGTGTAGAATAATCAACAAGGAACTACTGTATAGCACAGAGAACTCTACTCAATATTCTGTAGTAACCTATATGGGAAAAAAATCTGGAAAAAAAATGAAATGTATAACTTTGCTATACACCTGAAACAAATACAACATTGTATATCAACTATACTTCAACATAAAATAAAAATTAAATTAAAAATGTAAACAGTCTCACTTCGTTGCCAGAAAGAGTGAGATGGTTAATTACTTGAGTTAATCAACAAAATACAGTGGGTTCCTCCTGGTACCATACTTGATTCATCTGTCCTTAACATGTTCAAATGCTTCACATAAGATGCCTCTGACAGTGGAGGATTTTAGAGTACTTCTTAGCCAAATACCAAACCCACACGTGGCACCAGAAGACATCTCAGATGTAATATGGCAGCCACCACACCATCACAGGTAGGCACACCAAGGTTACACAGTTTGCCCAGTGTCACACAGAGCATCGGTCATGGACAATCCAATCCAATCCACATCTCCCTCATGCACTCTCTCCAGTATATCACTTTTCCTTTTCTACTCTGTGTTTTGGGTCCCAAAGCCAATAATTTATGGCATATATTGTCATTGGATACATTGAAAAATGTAGACACATCAAAGAGACTGGAGTGTTGGAGAGAAACTCAATCTAAAGCCAAAATTAATCGAAGTGTCTCAGAATCTGACATTGCTAAAAGAAACATTGCTGTGACTCTCAATTTATTCCACTGAGAAAGTGCAACGTAATATGTTTTAATGCACTTTCTGTAGGTCTGCAATGCAAGTTTGATTTGTTTTCCCCAGAAGCAATTTACTTTTAAATTCCAAAAGCCTCAGACGTCATTGAAGAATGTTTTGGACTACTTAATCATGGCAACAGGGATTAAACTGGGAAACTGGCAGAAATAGTTTGCTGAAAATTAGGCATTTCATTGGTCTAAAGGAAAGGAAGAAGAAAACTGTCAAATACTTGCAGTGGCACACTCGGAATTAGGAAGTGGCAAAGGGCACTGAATGACAGATGAATAAAGTGTGTCTGAGCATGTGTAAGAACGAGGAAAGCACTCCCTGCCGGACATAATGCACACAAGGAGGCCTAAGATGCATACTCCTGTGCAGTCTGTAAAAGACAATCACATGCATGAGTTTGAATTAATGACTCATGAACGAACACCTCAAGGGGAAAGGGTGTTCCATAGGAGTCAAGTGACAATGGACTTTGAAGAAACACAGCCAGACATTATCTTTTCCTGATCAACTGTTTTCAAGTCTCCATTTCCTGATGACAATTGCATAGTTTCCACTTTCATCAAAATCTGATGAGGCCAGAAGAAAGAAGAAAGCAAAGGGGAAGAAAGAGGAAGAACTTAATGGGAATCACAACCATGCTGGTTGGAAATGACTCAGCCATGGATCAATATTATATTGACTTTAGAAACAGTACTAAAGTGGGACACGGGGTCCACTACTGGGTTTCTATTTCTTTAGTATGCTATTGCTTCTTAAAGATGCTTCAAATGGTTTATTTTCATTCCTCATCGGCCTCCATAAATATCATTTGCACTAGGATATCATCTTCCAAAATGGAAGGTAACATGGCATTCATAAATTTAACTTTCCTATACTAAGTAGGTTGCCTGAAAGTATTTCTTGCTCCTGCTGTTTTCTTCCCAAATGCACACTGACTTTTACATTTAGATTCAATCAGAAATAATGAAAAGTTAACAGAACACACAGTTACTGAACTCAGTTCGTATCTTTCAAAATGTACCTATTAAAAAATTTAAGTGCAACATATTTAATTAAAAAATGAATAATAATAAAAAGACAGATAATAAGAGATATTTGACACCTGTTTCATTTTCCACTTATTTTTATTTTATTTCATTTTGGGGGATTATGCTGATGCCAACTTTCGTTTTTTTTTTCTTTTCAAAATAATTTTTCAGTTCAGTTCAGTCGCTCAGTGGTGTCCAACTCTTTGTGACCCCACAGATTGCAGCACACCAGGCCTCCCTGTCCATCACCAATTCCAGAGTTTACTCAAAATCATGTCCATTGAGTTGGTGATACCATCCAACCATCTCATCCTCTGTCATCCCCTTCTCCTCCCACTGTCCATCTTTCCCAGCATCAGGGTCTTTTCAAATGAGTCAGTTCTTCACGTCAGATGGCCAAAGTATTAGAGTCTCAGCTTCAACAGCAGTTGAACATTCAGGACTGATTTCCTTTAGGATTGACTGGTTGGATCTTCTTGCAGTCCAAAGGACTCTCAAGAGTCTTCTTCAACACCACAGTTAAAAAGCATCAATTCTTCAGTGCTCAGCTTTCTTTATAGCCCATCTCTCATATCCATACATGACTATTGGAAAAACCATAGCCTTGACTAGATGGACCTTTGCTGACAAAGTAATGTCTCTGCTTTTTAATATGCTGTCAAGGTTGGTCATAACTTTCCTTCTAAGGAGAGTCTTTTTATTTCATGGCTGCAGTCACCATCTTCAGTGGTTTTGGAGCCCCTCAGAATAAAGTCTGCCACTGTTTACACTGTTTCTCTATTTGCCGTGAAGTGATGGAACCGGATGTCATGATTTTGGTTTTCTGAATGTTGAGTTTTAAGTCAACTTCTTCACTCTCCTCTTTCATTTTCATTAAGAGGCTCTTTAGTTCTTCTTCACTTTTTGCCATAAAGGTGGTGTCATCTGCATATCTGAGGTTATAGATATTTATCCCGGGAATCTTGATTCCAGCTTGTGTTTCTTCCAGTCCAGTGTTTCTCATG
>SJYX01023335.1:398415-418441 GCA_006410675.1 Oreotragus oreotragus | reverse complement strand
AGAAGTTAAATAAGCAGGGTGACAATATACAGCCTTGATGGACTCCTTTTCCTATTTGGAACCAGTCTGTTGTTCCATGTCCAGTTCTAACTGTTGCTTCCTGACCTGCATATAGGTTTCTCAAGAGGCAGGTCAGGTGGTCTGGTATTCCCATCTCTTTCAGAATTTTTCACAGTTTATTGTGATCCACACAGTCAAAGGCCTTGACATAGTCAATAAAGCAGAAATAGTTGTTTTTCTGGAAATCTCTTGCTTTTTTCGATGATCCAATGGATGTTGGCAATTTGATCTCTGGTTCCTCTGCCTTTTCAAAAACCAGCTTTAACATCTGGAAGTTCATGGTTCACGTACTGCTGAAGTCTGGCTTGGAGAATTTTGAGCATTATTTTACTAACATGTGAGATGAGTACAATTGTGTGGTAGTTTGAGCATTCTTTGGCGTTGCCTTTCTTGGGATTGGAATGAAAACTGACCTTTCTACTCCTGTGGCCACTGCTGAGTTTTCCAAATTTGCTGGCATATTGACTGCAGCACTTTCACAGCATCATCTTTCAGGACTTGTAATAGCTCCATTGGAACTCCATCATCTCCACTCTCTTTGTTTATAGTGATGCTTTCTAAGGCCCACTTGACCTCACATTCCAGGATGTCTGGCTCTATATGAATGGTCACACCATTGCGGTTATCTTGGTCGTGAACATCTTTTTTGTACAGTTCCTCTGTGTATTCTTGCCACCTCTTTTTAATATCTTCTGCTTCTCTTCTATTCACAGCAATTTTAAGGCTGTAAGAGGTAGAGGACAGAATGGTAGAAATAAATAGAGAGGAAACAAGAAAAAGAATGAAAAGAAATGATGACAACCTCAGAGACCTCTGGGAAAATGTTAAATGTCCCAACATTCGAATCATTGAGTCCCAGAAGAAGAAGATGAAAAACAAGAATATGTGAAAATACATGAGGCAATATTAGTTGAAAACTTACCTAAAAGGGGGAAGGAAATACTCACCAAATCCAAGAAACGCAAAGAATCCCAAACAGTATAAACTCAAGTTTAAACACCCCAAGACAAATATTAATCAAATTAACAAAGATCAAACATGAAGAGCAAATATTATAAGCAGCAAGGAAAAAACAACAAATAACACACAAGGAGATTCCCATAATGATAACAGCTGATCTTTCAATAGAATCTCTTCAAGCCAGAAGGGAATGGCAGGACATACTTAAAGTGATGTAAGAAAATAACTTACATCTCAGATTACCTTACCCATCAAAGATCTGACTCAACTATGAAGGAGAAATCAAAAGTTTTACAGACAAGCAAAAGCTGAGAGAATTCAGCACCACCAAACCAGCTCTCCAACAAATGCTAAAGGATCTTCTCTAGACAGGAAACACAGAAAGGATGTATAAACTCAAACACAAAACAATAAAGTAAATGGCAAAGTGATCATAGTTATCAATAATTACCTTAAATGTAAATGGTTTGAATGCCCCAACCAAAAGACAAATACTGGCTAAATGGATACAAAAACATGGCTGCTATATATGTTGTATACAAGAGACCCATCTAGAAACAAGGGACACATACAGACTGAAAGTGATGGACTGAAAAAAGATATTTCATGCCAATAGAGACCAAAATAAAGCAGGAGTAGCAATACTCATATCAGATAAAATTTACTTTAAAACAAAGGCTGTGAAAAGAGACAAAGGACACCACATAATGATCAAAGGATCAATCCAAGAAGAAGATATCACAATTATAAATGTATATCCACTCAACTTAGGAGCACTGCAATATTTAAGACAAGTGCTAACATTTATGAAAGGGGAAATTAACAATAACATAATAATAGTGGGAAACTTTAATATCCCACCCACACGTATGGATAGATCAACTAAACAGAAAATTCACAAGGAAACAGAAACGTTAAATGATACAATAAACCAGTTAGACCTAATTGATATAGGAAATTTCACCCCAAAACAATGAATTTCACCTTTTTCTCAAGTGCACATGGAAACTTCTCCATGATAGATCACATCATGGGCCATAAATCTAGTCTTGGTAAATTAAAAAAAAAAAACATGAAATCATTCCAAGCATCTTTTCTGACCACAATGCAGTAAGATTAGATGTCAATTACAGGAGAAAAACTATTAAAAATTCCAACATATGGAGGCTGAACAACACGCTGCTGAATAACCAACAAATCACAGAAGAAATCAAAACAGAACTTAAACTATGCAAACAAATAAATGAAAATGAAAACAAAACAAACAAACTAACCCAAAACCTATGGGACATTATAAAAGCAGTGCTAAGAGGAAAGTTCATAGCAATACAGGCTTACCTCAAGAAATGAGAAAAAAAAGTCAAATAAATAACCTAACTCTGCACCTAAAGCAACTAGAAAACTTAAACTATGCAAACAAATAAATGAAAATGAAAACAAAACAAACAAACTAACCCAAAACCTATGGGACATTATAAAAGCAGTGCTAAGAGGAAAGTTCATAGCAATACAGGCTTACCTCAAGAAATGAGAAAAAAAAGTCAAATAAATAACCTAACTCTGCACCTAAAGCAACTAGAAAAGGAAGAAATGAAGAACCCAAGGGTTAGTAGAAGGAAAGAAATCTTTAAAAATAAGGCAAAAATAAATGCAAAAGAAACAAAAGAGGCCATAGCAAAAATCAACAAAGCCAAAAGCTGGTTCTTTGAGAAGATAAATAAAATTGACAAACCGTTAGGCAGACTCATCAAGAAACAAAGGGAGAAGAATCAAATCAACAGAATTAGAAATAAAATAGAGAGATCATAACAGACAACACAGAAATACAAGGATCATAAGAGAGGCTGATCAGTAGCTATCTGCCAATAAAATGGACAACTTGGAAGAAGTTATACTTAGAAAAGTACAACTTTCCAAACTGAGCCAGGAAGAAATAGAAAATCTTAACAGACCTATCACAAGCACAGAAATTGAAACTATCATCAGAAATCTTCCAACAAACAAAAGCCCGGAACCAGACGGCCACATAGCTGAACTCTACCAAAAATTTAGAGAAGCGCTAATACCTATCCAACTCAAACTCTTCCAGAAAACTGAAGAAGAATGTAAATTTCCAGATTCATTCTATAAGGCCACCATCACCCTAATACCAAAACCTGACAGTTATGCCACAAAAAAGAAAACTACAGGCCAATATCACTGATGAACATAGATGCAAAAATCTTAACAAATTTCTAGCAAACAGAGTCCAACAACATACTAAAAAGATCATACATCATGAGCAAGTGGGCTTTATCCCAGGGATGCAAGGATTCTTCAATATTCACAAATCACTCAATGTAATACACCATATTAACAAAATGAAAAATAAAAACCATATGATTATCTCAATAGATGCAGAGAAAGCCTTTGACAAAACTCAATATCTATTTATGGGTGTCAACCGGGAGGAGCAACCCCACACCCAAGGCAGGGGCGGCGGCCGGGAGGAGCAACCCCTTGTCCAAGGAGCACAGGAGGGCCTAGAGGAGCTATCCTACGTTGAAGGTCAGGAAAGGCGGTGGTGAGGAGATATCTTTCGTCGAAGGTAAGGAGCAGCATCTGCCCTTTGCTGGAGCAGCCGTGAAGAGATACCCCATGCCCAAGGTAAGAGAAACCAAAGTAAAATGGTAGGTGTTGCAAGAGGGCATCAGAGGGCAGACACACTGAAACCATACTCAAAGAAAACTAGTCAATCTAATCACACTAGGACCACAGACTTGTCTAACTCAATGAAACCAAGCCATGCCCATGGGGCAACCCAAGATGGGTGGGTCATGTTGGAGAGGTCTGACAGAATGTGGTCTGCAAGAGAAAGAAGAACCCCATGAACAGTATGAAAAGGCAAAATGATAGAATCCTGAAAGAGGAACTCTCCAGGTCAATAGGTGCCCAACACGCTACTGGAGATCAGTGGAGAAATAACTCCAGAAAGAAAGAAGGGATGGAGCCAAAGCAAAAACAATACCCAGCTGTGGATGTGTCTGGTGATAGAAGAAAGGTCCGATGCTGTAAAGAGCAATATTGCATAGGAACCTGGAATATCAGGTCCATGAATCAAGGCAAATTAGAAGTGGTCAAACAAGAGATGGCAAGAGTGAATGTCAACATTCTAGGAATCAGCTAACTAAAATGGACTGGAAAGGGTGAATTTAACTCAGATGACCATTATATCTACTACTGCGGGCAGGAATCCTTCAGAAGAAATGGAGTAGCCATCATGGTCAACAAAAGAGTCCAAAATGCAGTACTTGGATGCAATCTCAGAAACAACAAAATGATCTCTGTTCATTTCCAAGGCAAACCATTCAATATCAAGGTAATCCAAGTCTATGCCCAAACTAGTAATGCTGAAGAAGCTGAAGTTGAACAGTATTATGAAGACCTACAACACCTTTAAGAACTAACACCCCCAAAATATGTCCTTTTCATTATAGGAAGTCAAGAAACACCTGGAGTGTCAGGGAAATTTGGCCTTGGAATGCAGAATGAAGCAGGGCAAAGACTAATAGAGTTTTGCCAAGAAAGTGCACTGGTCATAGCAAACACTCTCTTCCAATAACACAAGAGAAGACTCTACCTACACATGGACATCACCAGATGGTGAACACCAAAATCAGATTGATTATATTCTTTGCAACCAAAGATGGAGAAACTCTATAAAGTCAACAGAAACAAGACTAGGAGATGACTGTGGCTCAAGTCATGAATTCCTTATTGCCAAATTCAGACTTAAACTGAAGAAAGTAGGGAAACCACTAGACCATTCAGGTATGACCTAAATCAAATCCCTTATGATTATACAGCGGAAGTGAGAAATAGATTTAAGGGCCTAGATCTGATAGAGAGAGTGCCTACTGAACTATGGAATGAGGTTCGTGACATTGTTCAGGAGACAGGGATCAAGACCATCCCCTTGGAAAATAAATTGAGAAAATAAAAATGGCTATCTGGGGAGGCCTTACAAATAGCTGTGAAAAGAAGAGAGGTGAAAAGCAAAGAGAAAAGGAAAGATATAAGCATCTGAATGCAGAGTTCCAAAGAAGAGCAAGAAGAGATAAGAAAGCCTTCTTCAGTGATCAATGCAAAGAAATAGAGGAAAAGAACAGAATGGGAAAGACTAGAGATCTCTTCAAGAAAATTAAAGATACCAAGGAAATATTTCATGCAAAGATGGGCTCGATAAAGGATAGAAATTGTATGGACCTAACAGAAGCAGAATATATTAAGAAGAGATGGCAAGAATATACAGAAGAACTGTACAAAAAAGATTTTCATGACCCAGATAACCATGATGGTGTGATCACTCATCTAGATCCAGACATCCTAGAATGTGAGGTCAAGTGGGCCTTAGAAAGGATCACTATGAACAAAGCTAGTGGAGATGATGGAATTCCAGTTGAGCTATTTCAAATCCTGGAAGATGATGCTGCTAAAGTGGTGCACTCAATATGCCAGCAAATTTGGATAGCTCAGCAGTGGCCACAGGACATGAAAAAAGGCAGTTTTAATTCCAATCCCAAAGAAAGGCAATGCAAAAGAATGCTCAAACTATTGCACAATTGCACTCATCTCACATGCTCAAAATTCTCCAAGTCAGGCTTCAGTAATACGTGAACTGTGAACTTCCTGATGTTCCAGCTGGTTTTACAAAAGGCAGAGGGACCAGAGATCAAATTGCCAACATCTGCTGGATCATGGAAAGAGCAAGAGAGTTCCAGAAAAACATCTATCTGTGCTTTATTGACTATGCCAAAACCTTTCACTGTGTGGATCACAATAAAGTGTGGAAAATTCTGAAAGAGATGGGAATACCAGACCACCTGACCTTCCTCTTGAGAAATCTGTATACAGGTCAAGAAGCAACAGTTAGAACTGGACATGGAACCACAGACTGGTTTCAAACAGGGAAAGGAGTACGTCAAGGCTGTATAATGTCACCCTGCTTATTTAATTAGTATGCAGAGTACATCATGAGAAACGCTGGACTGGAAGAAACACAAGCGGGATTCAAGATTGCTGAGAAAAATATCAATAACCTTAGATATGCACATGACACCACCCTTATGGCAGAAATTGAAGAGAAACTAAAAAGCTTCTTGATGAAAGTGAAAGTGGAGAGTGAAAAAGTTGGCTTAAAGCTCAAAATTCAGGAAACCAAGATCATGGCATCTGGGCCTATCACTTCATGGGAAATAGATGGGAAAATAGTGGAAACAGTGTCAGACTTTATTTTGGGGAGCTCTAAAATCACTGAAGATGATGATTGCAGCCATGAAATTAAAAGACGCTTACCCCTTGGAAGAAAAATTATTACCAACCTAGATAGCATATTCAAAAGCAGAGACATTATGTTGCCGACTAAGGTTCATCTAGTCAAAGCTATGGTTTCTCTTGTGATCACGTATGGATGTGAGAGTTGGACTGTGAAGAAGGCTGAGTGCCTTTGAACTGTGGTGTTGGCTGACTCTTGAGAGTCCCTTGGACTGCAAGGAGATCCAACCAATCCATTCTGAAGGAGATCAGCCCTGGGATTTCTTTGGAAGCAATCATGCAAAAGCTGAAACTCCAGTTCTTTGGCCATCTCATGTGAAGAGTTGACTCATTGGAAAAGACTCTGATGCTGGGAAGGATTGGGGTCATGAGGAGAAGTGGGTGACAGAGGATGAGATGGCTGGATGGCATCACTGACTCCATGGACGTGAGACTGAGTGAACTCTGGGAGTTGGTGATGGATAGGGAGGCCTGGCATGCTGCGATTCATGGGATCGCAAAGAGTCAGACACGACTGAGTGACTGAACTGAACTGATTTATGGTAAAAACCCTCCAGAAAGCAGAAATATAAGGAACATACCTCATCATAATAAAAGCTGTATATGACAAATCCACAGCAAACATTATCCTCAATGGTGAAAAATTGAAAGCATTTCCCCTAAAGTCAGGAACAAGAGAAGGGTGCCCCATTTTTACCACTACTGTTCAACATAGTTTTGGAAGTTTTGGCCACAGAAATCAGAGCAGAAAAAGAATAAAAAGAAACCAGATTGGAAAATAAGAAGTAAAACTCTCACTGTTTGCAGCTGACATGATCCTCTACATAGAAAACTCTAAAGACTCCACCAAAAAATTACTAGAGTTAATCAATGAATATATTAATGTTGCTAGAAGGAAATGGCAACCCACTCCAGTGTTCTTGCCTGGAGAATCCCAGGGATGGGGGAGCATGGTGGGTTGCTGTCTAAAGGGTCACACAGAGTCAGAAACAACTGAAGTGACTCAGCAGCAGCAGCGGCAGGATATAAAATCAACACACAGTAATCCCTTGCATTCCTATACACTAACAATGGTAAAGCAGAAAGAGAAACTAAGAAATCAATTCCTTTCACCATTGCAACAAAAAGAATAAATTACTTAGGAATATATCTACCTAAAGAAAAAAAGACCTATATATAGAAAACTATAAAACACTGGTGAAAGAAATCAAAGAGGACACAAACAGATGGAGAAATATACTGTGTTCACGGATCAGAAGAATCAATATATTGAAAATGAATATACTACCCAAAGCAATCTATAGATTCAATGCAAACCATATCAAGCTGCCAACAGTATTTTTCAGAGAACTAGAAAAAATAATTTTACAATTTGTACAGAAATACAAAAAACCTTAAATAGCCAAGGAATCAATGTACCTGACTTCAGTTTTTACTACAAAGCCACAGTCATCAAGAGAGTATGGTACTGGCACAAAGACAGAAATATAGTTCAAAGGAACAAAATAGAAACCCCAGAGATAAGTGCATGCTCCTATGGACACCTTATCTTTGACAAAGGAGACAAGAATATACAATGGAGAAAAGACAATCTCTTTAACAAGTGCTGCTGGGAAAACTGGTCAATCACCTGTAAAAGAATAAAACTAGAACACTTTCTAACACCATATACAAAAATAAGCTCAAAATGGATTAAAGATCTAAACGTTAGACCAGAAACTGTAAAACTCCTAGAGGAAAACACAGGCAAAACACTCTCTGACATAAACCACAGCAGAATCCTCTATGACCCACTTCTTAGAATATTAGAAAAAAAAGCAAAAATAAACAAATAGGTCCTAATTAAAATTAAAATCTTCTGCACAAGAAAGGAAACTATAGGTAAGGTAAAAAAAAAAAAAAATGGACACCTTATCTTTGACAAAGGAGACAAGAATATACAATGGAGAAAAGACAATCTCTTTAACAAGTGCTGCTGGGAAAACTGGTCAATCACCTGTAAAAGAATAAAACTAGAACACTTTCTAACACCATATACAAAAATAAGCTCAAAATGGATTAAAGATCTAAACGTTAGACCAGAAACTGTAAAACTCCTAGAGGAAAACACAGGCAAAATACTCTCTGACATAAACCACAGCAGAATCCTCTATGACCCACTTCTTAGAATATTAGAAAAAAAAGCAAAAATAAACAAATAGGTCCTAATTAAAATTAAAATCTTCTGCACAAGAAAGGAAACTATAGGTAAGGTAAAAAAAAAAAAAAAGCCTTCAGAATGGGAGAAAATAATAGCAAACAAAGCAACTGACAAATAATTAGTCTCAAAAATATACAAGCAACTCCTGCAGCTCAATTCCTGAAAAATAAATGACCCAAGCAAAAAGTGGGCCAAAGAACTGAAACAGGCATTTCTCCAAAGAAGACATACAGATGGCTAACAAACACATGAAAAGATGCTCAACATCAGTCATTAGCTGCTACTGATGCTGTTAAGTCGCTTTAATCATGTCCAACTCTGTGCGACCCCATAGATGTCAGCCCACCAGGCTGTCCCATCCCTGGGATTCTCCAGGCAAGAACACTGGAGTGGGATGCCATTTCCTTCTCCAATGCATAAAAATGAAAGGTCAAAGTGAAAGCAACTGACAAATAATTAGTCTCAAAAATATACAAGCAACTCCTGCAGCTCAATTCCTGAAAAATAAATGACCCAAGCAAAAAGTGGGCCAAAGAACTGAAACAGGCATTTCTCCAAAGAAGACATACAGATGGCTAACAAACACATGAAAAGATGCTCAACATCAGTCATTAGCTGCTACTGATGCTGTTAAGTCGCTTTAATCATGTCCAACTCTGTGCGACCCCATAGATGTCAGCCCACCAGGCTGTCCCATCCCTGGGATTCTCCAGGCAAGAACACTGGAGTGGGATGCCATTTCCTTCTCCAATGCATAAAAATGAAAGGTCAAAGTGATGTCGCTCAGTCTTGTCTGACTCTTAGTGACTGCATGGACTGCAGCATACCAGGCTCCTCTGTCCATGGGATTTTCCAGGCAAGAGTACTGGAGTGGGTCGCCATTGCCTTCTCCCACTCATTATCAGAGAAATGCAAATCAAAATCACAATGAAGTATCATTTCACTCCAGTCAGAATGGCTGCTATCCAAAAGTCTACAAGCAATAAATGCTGGAGAGGGTGTGGAGAAAAGGGAACCCTCTTACACTGTTGGTGGGAATGCAATCTAGTACAGCTACTGTGGAGAACAGTGTGGAGATTCCTTAAAAAAATTGGAAATAGAACTGGAACATGACTCAGCAATCTCACTGCTGGGCATACACACTGAGGAAATCAGAATTGGAAGAGACATGTGTAGCCCAATGTTCATCGCAATACTGTTTATAATAGCCAAGACATGGAAGGAAACTAGATGTCCATCAGCAGATGAATGGATAAGAAAGCTGTGGTACATATACCCAATGGAGTATTACTCAGCCATTAAAAAGAATACATTTGAATCAGTTCTAATGAGGTGGATGAAACTGAAGCCTATTATTCAGAGTGAAGTAAGCCAGAAAGAAAAATACCAATACAGTATGCTGCTGCTGCTGCTGCTAAGTCACTTCAGTTGTGTCTGACTCTGTGAGACCCCATAGACAGCAGCCCACAAGGCTTCCATGTCCCTGGGATTCTGCAGGCAAGAACATTGGAGTGGGTTGCCATTTCCTTCTCCAATGCATGAAAGTGAAAAGGCAAAGGGAAGTCTCTCAGTCGTGTCCGAATCTTTGTGTCCCCATGAACTGCAGCCTACCAGCCTCCTCTGCCCATGGGATTATCCAGGCAAAAGTACTGGAGTAGGTTGCCATTGCCTTCTCCCCAGTACAGTATACTAGCACATATATATGAAATTTAGAAAGATGGTAATGATAACCCTTTATGCGAGACAGCAGAAGAGACACAGTTGTATAGAACAGTCTTTTGGACTCTGTAGGAGAAGGCAAGAGCAGGATGATGTGGGAGAATGACATTGAAAGTCAATTATCATATGTGAAATGAATCGTCAGTCCAGGTTTGATGCATGATACAAGATGCTCAGGGCTGGTGCACTGGGATGACCTAGAGGGATGAGATGGGGAGGGAGGTGGGAAGGAGGTTCAGGATGGGGAACACATGTACACCCATGGTGGATTCATGTCAATATATGGCAAAACCAATGAAATATTGTAAAGTAAAATAAATAAATAAAATAAATAAAACTGAAAAAAAAAAAAAGACCAGGTGGAGAAATTTCATGGTCTAAAGTTACTAAAATCATAGTCTATTCTCTTATTACTGTGGAATTATGTTAGTGATCAATATCAAAAGATATTTGAATAACCCACTTATTTTCAAGTGCATTATGACATTTACCAACAAAGATCTTTATCTTAGCCATTGAAAGCCTCAATTAAGTTAAAAGATTGAAAAAACACCAAGGGTGATTGCAGAGAAGAAAGCATTCAAATGATAATAACAAAATGAGAAATTAGTATTTAAAAAATCCCATGTATTTGGAATTAAATGTCCACTTTTAAATGAAGGGTATATCTGAAAGTCCATAATCAAACAAATTATAGAATATTTGTAATAGAAAAAAAAAAATGAAAAGAGAATTTACCAGAATCCGTTGTATGCAGCTGAAGCCACTCAGTACAATTAAATACAAGGTAGAGTCTTTAATAAGGTATGAAAACAAATAATGAACACTAGCTTAAAATTCTGTGAGTTTTTAACAAAATCTGTACTGTTAATAAAATTGATCAATTAATAATACTGTATCACAGGCTAATTTCCGGTTTTTTAAACAATATATTTCTTTATATTCTCAAAACTTGATTAAAAGTTTCAAGACTCCTTCAATTTTCTTAATCACTAAGATAGTAAACTTTCTAGACTTTTAGCAGTAATACTAGATGACAAAATACATGGAAGTATAACAAAATTTTGAGTGAATACATATTAGAAATATTATACTACATTCATACTAAATAGAACAAGTAGAATTAAAATGTTATAAACTTTTTAGCTAGCCAAATTTGTAAATTTTGTAAAATATACATATATACATATTTATATGTATTATTATCTACTATGCTTGATAAAGGGTTGAGAAAGCACAGCAACAAAAGCAAAAAGACAGATGGAGAAACTGGAAAACATAAGCTAAATGAAAAGGGAGCACTGAATATAAAGTAGAAAAAGTGAAGCAAACAAGATAAAAGTAAAAGATCATTGTATAGTCCAGTTGTTTTTAAACATGAATGGTCATAAGAAATCCATCTGGATCTCTGAAGAAAAAAAAAAAAAAAGAAATACATTTGCATATCTCAAAATTTTCCAAGATAATTTTTATATGCATCTGGATTTTACAAGTTGGTCACAGGGTTTTCATTAAACAATAGTTTTAGTAATATAGAATTCTATTATTTTCTGTTGATCAAACATGATGTGATTATTGTATTAAGCAAAATCCAAAGGAGTGTAAGAATTTATCAGTTTTTACAATTAATAGTCAGACAAAACATAAAAGATTATTACAATTGCAAATCATGATGGGAACCTGACTAGCAATGTAAAATAATTACATACCATTTTAAGGATTATGTAGACTGCCTGATGAACTATAGACAGAAGTTTGTGACATTGTACAGGACACAGGGATTAAGAACATTCCCATGGAAAAGAAATGAAAAAAGAAAAAAAAAGCAAAATGGTGGTCTGGGGAGCTCTTACAAATAGCTGTGAAAAGAAGAGAAGCAAAAAGCAAAGAAGAAAAGGAAAGATATAAGCGTCTGAATGCAGAGTTCCAAAGAATAGCAAGAAGAGATAAGAAAGCCTTTCTGCAAAGAAAGAGTGGAAAACAACAGAATGGGAAAGACTAGAGATCTCTTCAAGAAAATTAGAGATACCAAGGGAACATTTCATTCAAAGACGGGTTCGATAAAGGACAGAAATGGTATGGACCTAACAGAAACAGAAGATATTAAGAAGAGGTGGCAAGAATACACAGAACTGTACAAAAAAGATGTTCATGACCAAGATAATCACAATGGTGTGATCACTCACCTAAAGCCAGGCATCTGGAATGTGAAGTCAAGTGGGCCTTAGAAAGCATCACTACGAACAAAGCTAGTGGAGGTGATGGAATTCCAGCTGAGCAATTTCAAATCCTGAAAGATGATGCTGTGAAAGTGCTGCACTCAATATGCCAACAAATTTGGAAAACATAAAAGTGGCCACAAGACTGGAAAAGGTCAGTTTTTATTCCAATCCTAAAGAAAGACAATGCCAAAGAATGCTCAAACTACCACACAATTGCACTCATCTCACATGCTAGTAAAGTAATGCTCAAAATTCTCCAAGCCAGGCTATAGCAATATATGAACCGTGAAATTCCAGATGTCCAAGCTGGTTTTAAAAAAGGCAGAGGAACCAGAGAACAAATTGCCAACATCCACTGGATCATCTAAAATCAAGAGCTTTCCAGAAAAACATCTATTTCTGCTTTATTGACTATGCCAAAACCTTTGTCTGTGTGGATCACAATAAACTGTGGAAAATTCTGAGAGAGATGCAAATACCAGACCCCCTGACCTGCCTCTTGAGAAACCTATATTTAGGTCAGGAAGCAACAATTAAAACTGGACATGGAACAACAGACTGGTTCCAAATTGGGAAAGGAAAACATCAAGGTTGTATATTGTCACCCTGCTCATCTAACTTATATGCAGAGTACATCATGAGAAATGCTGGGTTGGAAAAAGCGCCATCTGGAATCAAGATTGCGGGGAGAAATATCAATAACCTTAGATATGCAGATGGCACCACCTTTATGGCAGAAAGAGAAGAGGAACTAAAAAGCCTGTGGATCAAAGTGAAAGCAGAGAGTTAAAAAGGTGGCTTGAAACTCAACATTCAGAAAACGTAGATCATGGCATCTGGTCCCATCACTTCATGGGAAATAGATGGGGAAATAGTGTCAGACGTTATTTTTGGGTGCTCTAAAATCACTGCAGATGGCGATTGCAGCCATGAAATTAAAAGACACTTACTCTTTGGAAGGAAAGTTATGACCAATCTAGAGAGCATACTGAAAAGCAGAGACATTACTTTGCCAACAAAGGCCCATCTAGTCAAGGCTATGGTTCTTCCAGTGGTCATGTATGGATGTGAGAGTTGTTCTGTGAGGAAAGCTGAAAGCTGAGCATTGAATAATTGATGCTTTTGAACTGTGGTGTTGGAGAAGACTCTTGAGAGTCCCTCTGACTGGAAGGAGATCCAACCTGTCGATTCTAAAAGAGATCAGTCCTGAGTGTTCTTTGGAAGAAATGATGCTAAAGCTAAAACTCCAGTACATTGGCCACTCTTCCATGAGAAGAGTTGACTCACTAGAAAAGACTTTGATGCTGGGAGCGATTGGGGGCAGGAGCATAAGGGAACAACAGAGGATGAGATGGCTGGATGGCATTACCAACTCAATGGACATGAGTCTGAGTGAACTCTGGGTGTTGATGATGGACAGGGGGGCCTGACATGCTGCAATTCATGGGGTCGCAAAAAGTCGAACACGACTGAGCAACTGAACTGAACTGATGCTCACTACAGTATTATTGACAATAGGTAAGATACGGAAGCATAGTAGGTTCCCATTGATAAATTAAACAATAAAGAAGATACGGTATAATATATGCAATGAAATATTACCTAACCATAAAAGAGAATCAAATCTCACCCTTTGTGACAACATGGATGCACCTAGAAGCACTTATAAAAAAATGAAATAAGTCAGACAGAGAAAAACAAATACTGTATGATTTCATTTATATATGAGATATATAAATCAAAACAATGGACAAACAGAAACAGTCATAGATACAGAGAACAATTAGGAGGTTGCCAGAGGGGAGAGTGGGTGAGGAGATAAGATAATTAGGTGACAGAAATTAAGAGGTACAAAAGTCCTGGGGAAAAAATATATATATGCTTGCAATGCAGGAGACTCAAGCTCATTTCTTGGGTCGGGAACATTCCCTGGAGAAGAAAAGGAAACCCACTTATTGCCTGGAGAATTCCATGGACAGAGGAGCCTGGTGGGCTACTGTCCATGGGTTGCAAAGACTCAGACATGACTGAAAGGCTAACACTACACTTTCTTTCATATATGAGGTAATAAATGTTCACTAAATTTGTGAACACTTCATGATATTAACATTTTACAAATGATGTGAATATTTCAGTTCAGTTCAATTCAGTCACTCAGTCGTGTCCAACTCTTTGTGATCCCATGAATCACAACACGCTAGACCTCCCTGCCCATCACCAACTGCCGGAGTTCACCCAGATTCACGTCCATTAAGTCAGTGATGCCATCCAGCCATCTCATCCTCGGTTATCCCCTTCTCCTCCTGCTCCCAATCCCTCTCAGCATCAGAGAATTTTCCAGTGAATCAACTCTTCTCATGAGGTGGCCAAAGTATTGGAGTTTCAGCTTTAGCATCATTTAGTCCAAAGAAATCCCAGGGTTGATCTCCTTCAGAACAGACTGGTTGGATCTCCTTGCAGTCCAAGGGACTCTCAGGAGACTTCTCCAACACCACAGTTCAAAGCATCAATTCTTCAGCACTCAGCCTTCTTCACAGTCCAACTCTCACATCCATACATGACCACAAGAAAAACAATAGTCTTGACTAGATGGACTTTATTTGGCAAAGTAATGTCTCTGCTTTTGAATATACAATCTAGGTTGGTCATAACGTTTCTTCCAAAGAGTAAGCATCTTTTTATTTCATGGCTGCAATCAACATCTGCTGTGATTTTGGAGACCCAAAAAATAAAGTCTGACACTGTTTCCACTGTTTTCCCATCTGTTTCCTAGGAAGTGATGGGACCANTGGAAGGAATGATGCTAAAGCTGAAACTCCAGTACTTTGGCCACCTCACGCGAAGAGTTGACTCATTGGAAAAGACACTGATGCTGGGAGGGATTGGGGGCAGGGAAGAAGGGTATGACAGAGGATACAATGGCTGGATGGCATCACCGACTCGATGGATGTGAGTTTGAGTGAACTCTGGAAACTGTGATAGACAGGGAGGCCTGGCTTGCTGCAATTTATGGGATTACAAAGAGTCGGACATGACTGAGCGACTAAACTGAAGTGAACTGAGATTGACATGGCAGAGAAGGCAATGACACCCCACTCCAATACTCTTGCCTGGAAAATCCCTTGGATGGAGGAGCCTGGTAGGCTGTATTCCATAGGGTCGCTAAGAGAAGGACATGACTGAGCGACTTCCCTTTCACTTTTCAATTTCATGGATTGGAGTAGGAAATGGCAACCTGCTCCAGTGTTCTTGCACGGAGAATCTCAGGGATGGTGAAGCCTGATGGCTACCGTCTATGGGGTCGCACAGAGTCGGACACGATTGAACATATGCACGTGTTTTTATCTGCCCTGTCATTCTGTCTTTTGTTTTGTACATTTAATCCATTTATGTTTAAGGCAATTATTAATAATAATTAATTATTGATAAGTATGTTACTATTACCATTTACTTCTTTTTGGTTTATTTTGTGTAGGTCTTTTCTTCTCTTGTGTATCTGCTTAGAGAAGTTCCTTAGCATTTACTGTAAAGCTAAGGATACTAAATTCTCTTAATATTTGCTTGTCTGGAAAACTTTTGATTTCTCTATCAAATATGAACAAGAATCTTGTTAGGTAGAGTACGCTTGGTTGTAAGTTATTCTGTTTCATCCCTTTAAAATATCATGCCATTTTCTTCTGACTTTAGTTTCTGTTGAGAAGATAGCTGATAACCTACGGGAGTTCCCTTGAAACTTATGGGAGTTTCCTTGTATGCTATTTGTTATCTTCCCTTGTTGCTTTTAATATTTTATCTTCATCTTTAATTTTTGTCAGTTTGATTACTGTGTGTCTCAGCTTTTTCATCCTTGAGTTTTTTCATGCCTGGAACTCTGTGCTTCCTGGACTTGGCTGATTATTTCCTTTCCCATGCTTTCCCACGTTGGAGAAGTTTTCAGCTATTCTTTCTTCAGATATTTTCTAAAGTACTTTCTCTCTCTCTTCTACTCTGGGACCCCTATAAAGTAAATGTTGTTGTGTTTGATGTTGTCCCAGAGGTCTCTTAGGTTCTCTTCTTTTTTAAAGTTCTTTTTTCTATATTCTGTTCTGTAGCAGTGATTTCCACTGTTCTGTCCTCCAGGTCATTTATCTGTTCTTCTGCCTCAGTTACTCAGCTATTGATTCCTTCTAGTGTATCATTTATCTCTATTTGGTCATTAGCTCTTTCAGGTCTTTGGTAAATGTTTCTTGAATCTTCTCCATTGTTTTCCTGCGATCCTTCATTATTGTTATTCTGAATTCTTTCTCTGAAAGGTTTCCTAAACCACTTCATTTAGTTGCTTTACTGGGGTTTTATCTTGTCGCTTCATTAAGACATAATTTTCTGCCTTTTCACCCTGATTAACTTTCTACTTTTTTGCCTAGCTGCTGTGGGATTGTGGTTCTTCTTGGCTCTTCTGTCTGCCTTCTAAAGAGGGAGGATATGAGGCTTGTGTAATCTTCTGAATGGGAGGGACTGGGGATGCAAAAAACTGGATCTTGCTCTGGTAGACAATTTTGTGCTCAGTTAAACTTTAATCCAATTGTTTGCTGATGAGTGAGGTTCTGCTCCCTCCCTTTAAGCTGTTTACCTTGACATGATTCAACTCTGGCTTCTAGGGACTCTATGGTAGAGTTAGTGGCAACCTCCAAGAAGACTTACTCCAAAGGGTCCCTTCAAGGCCTGCTGCTGTCAGTGCCCCCATCCGTGCAATAAGCCACTGCTGATCCATGCTTCTACAGGAGACTCTTCAACACTAGCAGGTAGGTCTGATTCAGTCTCCTGTGGGGTCACTTCTCCTTTCCCCTGGGACTTGGTGCATATGAGATTTTGTTTGTGCCCTCCATGAATGGAGTCTTTTTCCCCAAGTCCTTTGGAAGTCTTATAATCAAACCCCACTGGTCTTCAAAGTCAGATTTCCTGGGGATTCCCAGGCTCTTTGTTTGATTATCAAGCTGGGAAACCTGACATGGGGCTCAGAGCCTTTACAACAGCAGGAGAACTTCTTTGGTATTATTGCTTTCCAGTTTGTGAGCCTCCCATCCAGAAGGTATGGTATTTGATTTTATTGTGATTGATCCCTCCTACTATCTCATTACAGCTTCTTCTTTGTTTTTGAATGTGGGATATCTTCTTTGGTTGGTTCCAGTGTTCTCCTGTCAGTGGTTGTTCAACAGCTAGTTGTAATTCTCAGCTGGGTTTTTTAGGTGAACCTATTTGCAAGGTAGGGATAGAGTCACAGACATAGGGAGTGAACATGTAGACATAGTGGGGTAGAGGAGGGTGGGATCAACTGGGAGATGAGGATTGACATATATATATACACTACCATATGTAAAAGAGATAGCTAATGGGAAGAGAGAGCTCTCCTTTGTGCTCTGTGATAACCTAGGTGGGTGGGATGGGGCAGTTGGTATAGGATGGGTAGGAGAGAGTTTCAAGAGGGAGGGGATATGTGTATGCACATAGCTGATTCACTTCATTGTGCCACAGAAACTAACACAGTATTGTAAAGCAATTGTATTTCAATTAAAAAATCAGCATTTCTATAGTTGAACTAATTCTAGGTTTTGCCAAATATAAAATTATTATTTTGATTAGGTCAATTGTATCCAATGTCTATTTTTTTACCAGGATAGATCACATCCTGGGACATAAATCTAACCCTGATAAATTCAAAAAAATTGAAATCATTCCAATGTCTAATGCATTAATTTTTTGGCTGTTTTTATTATCCCCTCTTATATTTTTTGAACACTTAGTTTGCTGTTTCTTAAAGGTAAATTCTTGGATGGATGCATAGCTTAGTAATTTTCATTGTTTCTTAAGTATTAGTTTTAAAGTTTACAAATTTTCCTCTAAAATTTTGTATGTTTTATATAGGTCCTTTATGGACTGAAGCTGAAGCTGAACCTACAATATTTTGATTACCTGATGCAGAGTCAACTCTTTAGTCAATACCCTGATTCTGGGAAAGACTGAAGGCAGGAGGAGAAGCAGACAACAGAGGATGAAATGGTTGGATGGCATCACCAACTCTATGGACATGAGTTTGAGAAAGCTCCAGGAAATGGTGAAGGACAGGGAAGCCTGGCATACTGTAGTCTAAGGGGTCACAAAGAATCAGACATGACTGAGCCACTGAACAACATTACAGTTCCAGTATTTAGCATTTTCTTTATATGGCAGCCATGAAATTAAAAGATGCTTCCTGTTTGGAAGAAAAGTTATGAACAACCTAGATGGCAAACTAAAAAGCAGAGACATTACTTTGCCAACAAATGTCCATCTAGGCAAAGCTATGTTTTTTTCAGTAGTCATGTATGGATGTGAGAGTTAGACTATAAAGAAAGCTGAGCACCAAAGAATCAGTGCTTTTCAGCTGTGGTGTTGGAGAAGACTCTTGAGCGTCCCTTGGACTGCAAGGAGATCCAACCAGTCCATCCTAAAGGAAATCAGTCCTGAATATTCATTGGAAGGACTGATGCTGAAGCTGAGAATCCATGCATTGACCACATGATGTGAAGAGATGACTCATTTGAAAAGACCCTGATGCTGGGAAAGATTGAAGGTGGGAGGATGCCGGGAGCCAGCGTGAGGAATCCCACCCATGACAAGGTCATGAGGAAGGAAGCCTGACAAAATGCAAGGATGTGATCAGGCTTCAGGGGTTCCCCCTGGAATTTCCTGATCATCCACCCCTCAAGACCAGAGTCTGCCTGCTTTCCTGTCTTATGCTTTCCACCTACTCTTCTGTCATTAACAGGGGGCTGTCCCCCCACCACTTTTTCTGGAAAAAAATTAATTTAGAGCTTTTAGATAATAAATCTCCTGGGCATAATAGGAGTGTTCCAATCCAAAAACCCCTCTGATGGCTTTCTAGCCTGCCTGCAGGACTCATACAGCTGCACATGTCATTGTTTGAGGCCTCCCGACCGTGGGAGGCATAGGAAGCTTAAAACATCCTAAGAATGCAGGGGCTTCCAAGGTGTCAAGATCATTAGAATAAAACTGATTAAGCATTTCATTGTTGAGCCAATACTTGCTGCCAAATTTTCATATCTTTTACTTGTTGATATAGTTGGTATATAGAAAAAAACGAGTAGCAACATTAGATCTTTGAGTTAAGTACCTTCTTTGTTATAACCCACTGCGCCTTTGTTCTATGGAGATGTAACTTTAGTGGTTTAAGAAGATGCAGATTAAAGAAAAACACTTCAGAGGAAACGAGATTAACATTCATTAAGGAAGACAGCCAAAAAGTGTTAGCAAGCCTTTTGGCCAGAAGATGATGTAAATCACCTAAGACTTGTGTATAAAATGAGGTATGCAAAGAGAAAAGCCTGGTTTTGATAAGTTTGGGCTGCTAATGCTGCATAATTTTGTATTGCCCATTGATCTCCATGTACTATCAAAAGTATAAAAAGCCTTCTGAACAATAGAGGTGGGACCAGTCATTGGAAGGACTGGTTTCCCCCGTGTCTCTTCTTTACTCTAATTTCAGGCTGAATTCCCATCTGGGGTGTGGAGGCTC